>JABCKW010000004.1:0-11468 GCA_014824385.1 Fusarium cyanostomum | reverse complement strand
TATTAATAACTATAATATATTACTAGTATAAATATGGTATAATATAGGATTAACAAGTAAGTCTTGAATTTTAGATATTCACTAATTAGTATTCCAATTGACCTAGCATAAATTATAAGGTAGACATAACTCAATAGGTAGAGTAACTATTTGTGGCATAGTCGGTCCTGGTTCAAGTCCAGGTTTCTACCCTTAAATAATTTATATTTATTTTTGCTTTAGTAGTTTAAATGGTTAAAACACTAATTTCATACGTTAGACATGAGAATTCGATTTTCTCCTAAGGCTTGCCTAATGATGGCCATAATAGTCCTTTCGTCTATATATTAAAAAAATTGCACATGATCATATTATCAATAGTACTAGTTTTACTTTCAAACGCCGTCAATATAAGACGAGATTTATCAATACTATTTAATAGAATAGCGATATTAATATTAATTTATTGTATTTTACATGATATGTCTTCCTTAGCTGTTATAACTAAAGGTGTAGGTTTACATGGTGGTTTATTACTTATGACTAATATCACACAAATATTTCATATATTTATCTTTTTAGCTAGTATATTAATATTACAATTAACTAGTTTTTATCCTAGAAAAGTCTGAGTATCAGAATATTCTTCTTTAAAAGATTTATTATTATATAAATTTATTTATTACAATACAAAGATAATAAATAAAATGGGAGAACATTTTAAAATTATTGAATATCCTTTAATTATATTATTTGTAATTACAGGTGCAGTGTTATTAATGTCAACTAATGATTTAGTATCTATTTTCCTTGCAATAGAATTACAAAGTTATGGTCTTTATATATTAAGTACTATATATCGAAATTCAGAATTATCGACTACAGGAGGTTTAATATACTTTTTATTAGGTGGATTAAGCTCATGTTTTATCTTATTAGGTACTAGTTTATTATATGCTAATTCAGGTACTACTAATTTAGATGGTTTATATATCATAACTAGTATAAGCGATGTTTCAACAAATTTATGATATACACCTTATTATATTAATCTTTCTCTAGTCATTTTTACAATAGGATTTCTATTTAAAGTAAGTGCAGCACCATTTCATTTTTGATCTCCGGATGTATATGATGCTATACCCACAATAGTAACGACATTCGTAGCTATAATAGCCAAAATTTCTATCTTTATATTATTATTACAATTGGTCTATTATACTAACAGTAGTTTTTCAGAAATGAGTTGAACATTTATTTTATTGATAAGTTCATTATTCTCATTAATAATAGGAACTGTAGTAGGTTTAACTCAATTCAGAATTAAAAGATTATTAGCTTACAGTACTATATCTCATGTAGGGTTTATACTTCTAGCATTAGGTATATCTAGCGTTGAATCTACTCAAGCGTTTATATTCTATTTAACACAATATTCTATAAGTAATCTAAATGCATTTGTTATACTAATAGCAATAGGATTCTCTTTATACTGTTATATAAGTGAAAACAAAGAACATGAAGAATTAATGGACAAAAACAATTCTCCTATTCAATTAGTAAATCAATTGAAAGGTTATTTTTATATAAATCCTTTGTTAGCTATAAGTTTAGCTATTACTATATTTTCATTTATAGGAGTTCCTCCTTTAATTGGATTCTTTGGTAAACAAATGGTGTTAAGTGCAGCCTTAGATAAAGGTCTTATCTTTTTATCTTTAATAGCAATATTAACTAGTGTTATAGGAGGAGTATATTATTTAGGTATAATCAAAGAAATGTTCTTTAGTTTACCTGAATATAAAATAAATCCATTATTAGAAAATCTAGAATTAAAAGGTAATGTTTTAGATAATAATAACAAAATCATTAAAAAATTCAACTTTAATTATAAAAATATAGCTATATCAAGTCCTATTTCTTTTGTAATTTCTATAATTACACTTGTTATTTTATTATTTTTATTTATGAACAAAGAATGGCTAAGCATGGGTACCATATTGGTACAAATTTTATTTAACAATTAAATGAGTAGTCTTACTTTTCTTTTTGTTTTTGTAACTATTTTAACAACAGTTTTTTTACTTCTTAATTTTATACTTGCTCCTCATAATCCATATCAAGAAAAATATAGTATTTTCGAATGTGGTTTTCATAGTTTCCTTGGTCAAAATAGAACTCAATTCGGGGTAAAATTCTTCATATTTGCATTAGTTTATCTATTATTAGATCTAGAAATATTAGTAATCTATCCATATGGTATGAGCGTTTACGAAAATGGGATTTATGGATTAATAGTAGTGCTTATCTTTATAGGTATAATTACTGCAGGATTTGTATTTGAATTAGGAAAAAATGCATTAAAAATAGATAGTAGACAATCAAATAATTATTTTTATAAATCAAAAAAATTTATTAATATGTTTACTGAACATAAATAGTATGTAAGATATAAATGTTTATTTTGTGAAATTCTAATTTCTAACTTTTCTTACTTACGTATAATTTTCTTACGTATTAACCTAACCCCAGATATCATTTACGTAGACCCGTTTAATTTAAAAATATTTATATGTACACTATCAGTACAATGTTAGAATCATCAAAACTTATTGGAGCAGGATTAGCAACTATAGGTCTAGCCGGAGCAGGAGTAGGTATAGGTATCGTGTTTGGATGTTTAATTGTAGGAGTAGCTAGAAATCCTTCATTGAAAAATCAATTATTCTCATACGCTATATTAGGTTTTGCTTTCTCTGAAGCTACAGCCTTATTTGCTTTAATGATGGCTTTATTATTATTATATGTTGTATAATAATATTTATATTTTATAATTATTTATTAACATTATCTATTTATATATTCTTGTCAACTTAGCCTTATCGATGTATATATCTAAATAACGACTAGAGAAGGTTTCAGGTATTGTTATATATAGAAATAAGAATTTATTGGGTTGTTAATAAATAAATAAGGATAACGGGCGGCAATTCTATTATATTTATATTTATATTTATATAATTAGAAATTTTATATTAAAAATTTATATATGAAACACTTATTTAATGCATTTATTAATTTTGATGCACCTATGCCTTGAGGTGTATATTTCCAAGACAGTGCTACTCCACAAATGGAAGGATTAGTAGAACTTCATGATAATATTATGTATTATCTAGTCTTAATTTTATTTGGTGTAGGATGAATATTATTTTCTATAATAAAAAATTTTGCATCAAATAAAACACAAATATCACATAAATACTTAAACCATGGTACTTTAATTGAATTAATATGAACTATAACTCCTGCAGTTATATTAATATTAATAGCATTTCCTTCTTTCAAATTATTATATTTAATGGATGAAGTAAATGATCCTTCTATGACTATTTTAGCTGAAGGTCATCAATGATATTGAAGTTATCAATATCCAGATTTCATAGACTCAAATGAAGAATTTATAGAATTTGATTCTTATATAGTTCCAGATTCTGATTTAGAAGATGGGGGATTAAGAATGTTAGAAGTAGATAATAGAGTAATTGTTCCTGAATTAACACATATAAGATTTGTAATAACATCTGGTGATGTTATTCATTCTTTTGCTTGTCCCTCTTTAGGAATAAAATGTGATGCTTACCCAGGTAGACTAAACCAAGTATCAGTTTTCATAAATAGAGAAGGAGTATTCTATGGACAATGTTCAGAAATCTGTGGAATTCTTCATAGTTCAATGCCTATAGTTATAGAATCTGTAAATATAGATAAATTCGTTCATTGACTTTATTCAGTTTAATATTAAAGTTAAACTATAAAATTTTGTATTAGTATCTTATTTATAATAAAAGGGATATTAGTTTAATGGTAAAACAGGATACTACGGATGTCATAATTGTAGTTCAAGTCTACAATATCTCTAGTATAGTTATTGGTAATTTATTTTATTGATAGCTATACTAATATAGCAAAATAATTATGTGTGCAAGGGCTGCGCAAGCTAAAACTATACATAATTTGTTATATTCTAGACATAAACATTATATATATAATGTTTACGGTTGCCGAACAATTAGTAGTTTTAGATAAAATATGAATTTAACTTTAGTACTTTTTTTAATAGGAATCTTAGGATTTGTATTTAATAGAAAAAATATAATATTAATGCTTATTTCTATAGAAATAATGCTATTATCTATAACATTCTTAATATTGGTAAGTTCTGTTAATATCGATGATATAATAGGGCAAACATACGCTATATACATTATAGTAGTTGCTGGAGCAGAATCTGCTATTGGTTTAGCTATTTTAGTAGCTTTTTATAGACTAAGAGGAAGTATTGCAATAGAATATAAATAATGTATTTAAGTATAATTATATTACCTTTATTAAGTTCTATAGTATCCGGTTTTTTTGGTAGAAAAGTCGGTGTTACAGGTAGCCGTATTTTAGGTTGTTTAAGTATAATGACAACTACAATATTGGCTATTATTAGTTTCTTTGAAGTAGGATTTAATAATAATCCTGTTTCAATAAATTTATTTAAATGATTAGATAATGAATCATTTAATATGGCATGAAATTTCCAATTTGATAGTTTAACAGTATCAATGTTAATACCTGTATTAATAATTAGTTCCCTGGTTCATTTTTATTCAATAGGGTATATGAGTCATGACCCCCACAATCAAAGATTCTTTAGTTATTTAAGTTTATTCACTTTTATGATGATAATACTAGTAACAGGTAATAATTATTTATTAATGTTCGTAGGATGAGAAGGTGTGGGAGTTTGTTCATATTTACTAGTTAGTTTCTGATTCACTAGAATAGCGGCTAATCAAAGTTCTCTTTCAGCCTTTTTAACTAATAGAGTTGGAGATGCTTTCTTAATGATAGGTATGTTTATCATATTATGATCTTTAGGTAATCTGGATTATAGTACTGTATTCTCATTAGCTCCTTATATTAATGAAAATATTATTACAATTATAGGTATATGTCTATTGATCGGAGCTATGGCTAAAAGTTCTCAAGTAGGTTTACATATATGATTACCTATGGCTATGGAAGGACCTACTCCTGTTTCCGCGTTAATACATGCGGCTACAATGGTTACAGCAGGGGTGTATTTATTAATACGTTCATCTCCTTTAATTGAATACAGTTCAACTGTATTATTAATATGTTTATGATTAGGTGCAGTTACAACTGTATTTAGTTCTCTTGTAGGTTTATTTCAACAAGATATAAAAAAAATTATAGCATATTCTACGATGAGTCAATTAGGTATGATGGTTATAGCAATAGGTTTATCATCTTACAATGTAGCTATATTTCATTTAATAAATCATGCTTTTTATAAAGGGTTATTATTCTTAGGGGCTGGTGCCGTGATACACGCTGTAGTAGATAATCAAGACTTAAGAAAATATGGGGGATTAATATCATTTCTACCTTTAACTTATTCTGTGATATTAATCGCCAGTCTTAGTTTAGTAGCTTTCCCTTTTATGACAGGGTTCTATAGTAAAGATTTTATATTAGAATCCGCATATGGTCAATATCATTTTAGTAGTATTTCTGTGTATGTTATAGCAGTAATAGGTGCTATATTTACTACATTATATTCAGTTAAAGTTATATATTTAACTTTTTTAACTAACCCCAATGGACCTGTTAATTATTATAGAAATGCTCATGAAAGTGATATCTTCATAAGTTTACCTTTGGTTGTATTAGCTATATTCTCTATATATTTCGGATATATCACTAGAGATATATTTATAGGTTTAGGTTCAGGATTCTTTGTAGATAATAGTATATTTATTCATCCTGTGCATGAAATAATGATTGATACTGAATTTGGTGTACCTACTATATTTAAATTAATTCCTTTTATATTTACTGTATCTTTCTCAGCATTAGCAATAATATATTCTGAGTTTATGCCTAATATAATATCTAACTTTAAGTTATCTAGTTTAGGATACTATATTTATGGTTTTTTCAATCAACGTTTCTTAGTTGAATTCTTCTATAATAAATATATTGTTAATTCAGTTTTAGAAATAGGAGGTCAAACTACAAAAGTTTTAGATAAAGGTAGTATTGAATCGATTGGTCCTTACGGATTTGGTGTGATTTTAACTAAATCTAGTAAAATTCTATCTAGTTTAAGTAATGGTGTTGTCACTAATTACGCTCTTTATATATTAATAGGTATTTGTTTTTACTTATCCGTATTTACTTTTGTACCCTTAGTTTCTGACGTTGTAAATTTTATTATAATATCATCTATTGTAATATTAATTCAGATACCGAGTAAAGGAGAAGAAAGCAGTTTCCGGTTTCTGGGGTTTTAAGGGATCAATAAAAAAAATAAAACCGACATTTTACGTGTGAAAAAAAGAAATAAAAAATATATTTTATACATTTCGCGCGTCTTTTGAAGCACATTATGGGTTTGATATTTGTATATTCATACCTGTTATTTTAATAGTATGTATTTCTACTCTAAGTTTACTTACTTATGATGCGACTCTGTATGTACTACCTAGATCAAGTATAGATACAGATATGTTATTCAAACTTGACAAATGATCGCTGAATAGGGGATTTAAGCAATTTGATATAAATAACTGAGGACCTATGCCAATAGGTAAGCTTAGTGGCCAGACAGGTCTAATAGAATATAATATCCCCACAGGGATGTTATTGGATGGCTCAGGAGTTCCATATTTATCTCACGGTTATAATTTTAAAGGCTATACTCTATTTTATAAACCTCCAGGTCTAGTTGATATGTTATGACATGTAGAAGGGCCTAATGATAAATGATCTCACGTACTTGTAAGAAGATGTGAAAGAGGATATTGAGATTCTTGTTGATACACATACCCTGACCAAATTACATATGATAGAGTACGAAATGCAAATGCAATTATCTCAAACTCTGGTACTCCCTTAACGGAAGATTCAATTAATAGACTTCATAGTATATTGGTTGGTAGAAAACAATTGGATTTCAATCCTTTACCTATAAGTAAAATACATTTTCCGCACGAATGATCTGTGAATTTTAATAACTAAAGGTAAAGGACCAGAATATTAAGGAACTTAGTTCAAATCTAAGTATGAGAAAATCTATAAAAATATTAAGTATAATATAACAGTCCTGTAAATTATACAGTTTAATACTTATACAGTGCATACTTGCAATTATATAACAATAATTACAGTAACTTGCGCATAGTGAGATTACCTACTACAAATAAATATATATTTATTATTAATATCTGTATTCGATATTATTATATATCCGTTAATATATTTATATAAAATATAAAAATAATTAAGAATTATCATGAGAATATTAAAAAATCACCCTTTATTAAAATTAGCTAATGGTTATTTAATAGACGCTTCACAGCCAAGTAATATAAGTTACTTGTGAAATTTCGGATCTTTACTATTAGTTTGTTTAGTCATACAAATTGTAACTGGTGTTACTTTAGCTATGCATTATAACCCCTCAGTATTAGAAGCATTTAACTCTGTAGAACATATCATGCGTGATGTAAACAATGGATGATTAATACGTTACTTACATAGTAATACTGCATCAGCTTTCTTCTTTTTAGTGTACTTACATATAGGAAGAGGTATATATTACGCATCATATAGAGCACCAAGAACATTAACATGAGTTATAGGTACAATAATACTTATAGTTATGATAGTTACAGGTTTCTTAGGTTATGTTTTACCATATGGTCAAATGTCATTATGAGGTGCTACAGTTATAACTAATCTTATAAGTGCTGTACCATGAATAGGACAAGACATCGTTGAATTTATATGAGGAGGTTTCTCTGTGAATAATGCTACTTTAAACAGATTCTTTGCTTTACATTTTGTATTACCTTTCATATTAGCTGCATTAGTATTAATGCATATGATAGCATTACATGATACAGCTGGATCAAGTAACCCTTTAGGTGTTCCAGTATATTATGATAGAATGCCTATGGCTCCATATTTCTTATTTAAAGATTTAATTACTATATTTATCTTTATATTTGTTTTAGGTATGTTTGTATTCTTTATGCCTAATGTATTAGGTGATAGTGATAACTATATAATGGCTAACCCTATGCAAACTCCTCCTGCTATAGTGCCAGAATGATATCTTTTACCTTTCTATGCTATTTTAAGATCTATACCTAATAAATTATTAGGAGTTATCGCTATGTTAGCTGCTATATTGGTTATTTTAATATTACCTAAAACTGATTTAGGTTTAACTAAAGGTTTACAATTTAGACCTTTAAGCAAGATAGTATTCTATATATTCTTAATAAATTTCTTAATGTTAATGCAATTAGGTGCTAAACATGTGGAAAGTCCGTTTATCGAAATAGGACAATTAAGTACTGCTTTGTATTTCTCTCATTTCTTATTCATATTACCTGCAGTAAGTATATTAGAAAATACTCTTGTAGATTTAGAATTACAAAATAATACCAAAATTATATAAACTAAATAAAATTAAATTCAGGCTCTCAAATAAAGCTATTAAATTAAATTACCTTTAGGTAAAGATTAAGATGGTAAACGGTTTTACACGGTGATTGCAGATCATTTGTATGAGGTTCAATTCCTCCTTAATCTTGTTTATTTATGCTTCGCAAGCTAAAGCAATGCAATATTATTTAATAGTAATTTTATGCTGTTTTAGTGGCTTATCAATGATAGATAAACTAATATCTATAAATACAAATAAGTTACTATAAATATAGATGAATCTATTTATTATGAGACTTTACTATAATAATTTCACTAAATAGCTATTGGCTATTATTATATATAAATTAATTAAGATAATAAAATAAATAAAATTAAAAAAAATTAAAATTTAATATTTGTATTTAAAATATTATAAAGTAGTACTTTTATAGTGAAATCATTAATGAATTCTATACAATCGAATTAAATAATGATTACTATCCACTTATTTTATTAATTATAACAATAATTAAAATATAATATAATATGATCGTAGAACAGTTATTACATTACATTACATTCTATTAATTTATTATCTCTTTATGGAGGGATATATGTTAAATATTTAATGTAAAATAAATAAATATATACATACATATTACTGATATTATATAACAGAAGACTGAGTCGGTTGCAGTTACAGCTGATTATGCTTTTGTTGTACTAAATATCTAAAGTATAATGAATAGTTAGTATATTGTATGAAATTATTAATTAAAAATATTAGTTAATAACTTTTAAGTGAAAAATTATGTTCACTAAAAGTACTTTAATTATTGCCTAATTTTGTCTATAGATAAGGAGAGTTGTTCCTATAAACCTAATTTAGCATTAAAATCTCAAATGTCTATGGGGATTGAAAGATGATTTAATTCTACTAATGCTAAAGATATAGGTACATTATATTTAATATTCGCTCTATTTTCAGGATTATTAGGTACAGCCTTTTCAGTATTAATCAGATTGGAACTTAGTGGACCAGGTGTTCAATATATTTCAAATAATCAATTATATAATAGTATTATTACAGCTCACGCTATTTTAATGATATTCTTTATGGTTATGCCTGCTTTAATAGGAGGATTTGGTAATTTCTTAATGCCTTTAATGGTAGGTGGACCTGATATGGCCTTCCCTAGATTAAATAATATAAGTTTCTGATTATTACCTCCTAGCTTATTATTATTAGTATTCTCTGCTTGCATTGAAGGTGGAGTGGGTACAGGTTGAACTCTTTACCCCCCTTTAGCCGGATTACAAAGTCATAGTGGACCAAGTGTTGATATGGCTATTTTTGCTTTACATTTATCAGGTGTAAGTAGTTTATTAGGTGCAATTAATTTTATAACTACTATTGTTAATATGAGAACACCAGGAATAAGATTGCATAAACTAGCTTTATTTGGATGAGCAGTAGTTATAACAGCAGTATTACTTTTATTATCTTTACCTGTATTAGCTGGTGGTATAACTATGGTATTAACAGATAGAAATTTTAATACATCATTCTTTGAAGTAGCAGGTGGTGGAGACCCTATATTATTCCAACATCTTTTCTGATTCTTCGGTCACCCTGAAGTTTATATACTAATTGTACCAGGTTTTGGTATAATTAGTACAACTATATCAACGAATTCAAATAAACCAATATTTGGTTATATAGGTATGGTATATGCTATGATGTCTATAGGAATATTGGGGTTTATAGTATGATCTCATCATATGTATACTGTAGGATTAGATGTTGATACTAGAGCCTATTTTACAGCTGCTACATTAATAATTGCTGTGCCTACTGGAATAAAAATATTCTCATGATTAGCTACTTGCTATGGAGGATCTATTAAAATGACACCATCTATGTTATTCTCTCTAGGTTTTGTATTTATGTTTACAATAGGAGGATTAAGTGGAGTTGTATTAGCCAATGCTTCACTTGATATAGCATTCCATGATACTTACTATGTTGTAGCACATTTCCATTATGTATTAAGTATGGGTGCCGTTTTCGCAATGTTTGCTGGATGATACTTCTGAATACCTAAAATATTAGGTCTAAATTATAACTTAAATTTAGCTAAAGTTCAATTCTGACTTTTATTCATTGGAGTTAATCTTACATTCTTCCCTCAACATTTCTTAGGTTTACAAGGAATGCCTAGAAGAATTAGTGATTATCCTGATGCTTTTGCAGGTTGAAATTTAATTAGTAGTATAGGATCTATAGTAAGTGTAATAGCTGCTTGATTATTCTTATACATTGTATATTCACAATTGGTTGAAGGAAAAGTGGCTTCTAGAAATCCTTGATTAACTCCAGGATTTTACACTGACGTATTACAAGCTAATTTAAATAGATGTTATACTAGCTTAGAATGAGGATTATCAAGTCCACCTAAGCCTCACGCTTTTGTAAGTCTTCCTTTACAAAGTACAATTAGTATATAAATAAGATGTTTATAAAATTATATAACAAATATTTATATCAAATTAAATTATATATTTAACAATCTATTGATTAGTATTGTTTAGATAGAATAAAATTTATATAAGTCTCATTAGCTCAATGGCAGAGCAGAATACTTCTAACATTAAGATCTTAGTTCGACTCTAAGATGAGATACGGTATAAAATTAGTATTTTATATTAGTTTTATACTACTTACTATTAAGATAATAAGTAGTCTATTAAATCAATAAATAAAATTTTTATCGGCTATTTTTGCTTCTAGATCATGATATTTAATACAACTTACAGAAATTTTTGTCTACACTTTTAAATAAATTACCACAGATAAATTACTATTTAATTGATTTATTAAGATAGACTTACTATTATATAACTAGTATTTATAAAAATTAGTTTATATTATATTAGTTATTATTAATTAGTGTAGATATATCCTTCTTTAATTTTAA
>JABCKW010000003.1:0-180757 GCA_014824385.1 Fusarium cyanostomum | reverse complement strand
CGGTAAGAAAAGCCCCAAGCTTGTAGTTATGTCTATAAGGTCTATAGCTTAATAACGGGTTGGTGCCGTACGACTTGCTGGGTATTAAATTGATTTAGAATCTCTTGCTAGGTAAGGCCTGATTTAAAGAGAGCCCGTATCTCTTCTTTATAAGGCTTAAGGGACACTCTTGGTGGCATTTTTGCGTACGGATTGACCGATTGGGAGGTATTAATGTAAGTGAGGGGTTTTTGGATTTTGGTTATTTGCGGTTTTTGCCGACTCCACCCTAAGGTGCGACCGTAGCGGATCGTCCCCTCTCTAGACGTTTCGGCCCGAAGAATGCATCATACCACTTCATTACTCGTTGAGGAGCTTCATGGAAACCGGTGACGGTTCGTAGCGTGATTAGAACAATTGTTTGTTGGACTCATTAGTGGCCTCTTCCCGGCGTAATTGCTTCCACCCCTGCTCCTTAACCCCGGAACAGCATGGCCTTGGGCAGTGCTACAGTAGCAAAAGGGATGCGCCGATCGACCGCCGACTCGGAATCAGTCTGCTTAGCACACCAGAGTTTAGGCTCGGGGTTCATCACCTTCGATCCCGGGCTCTAATGCGTGTGATTCCCGATTGCCGATTGCCGGACTCGCTGAGAAGAAATACAGAGGAGGCTCTGAGGGAATCGTGAGTTAGGGCCGGAGTCATCTCCTCCACAGCACCCTTCCTAAATGTTGTGCCAAGCAGTGGTCAGCTCGGCGAATTACCACCATCCATGCAGTTGGCGATGGGGGATGGAACGTCAAAAACGACCGAAGATGAACTTGTTGTGACTCGTGCACTTCCCCCTTGACAGAGCTGCCGAAAGGGCTAATTGGAGAGCGGTCACAATGAATAGCAGTGTGTATTTTGAGTGTCAGTTGGAAGTGGCCGCATGTAGTAGGACAGGCTAATGAATCAACTCTTTGGTTAAACTATTCTGTAAAATTATTACATCACTTGGAAGCTTTAATTTACGGCAGCTCTTAAGTCGCAAGAGAGGGGCATATGTATGATGATTCACTTAGGATAGTCCCAGTGCTGTAGAATGATTTCTATGAGACTTTTGTCTCAAGTGAGAGCTGTATAGCGTAGACAGATGACAGATAGGAGCTTGCCAAAATTGACACCAGCCATGTTTGGTCAATATCGTCAAGTAAAGGAATATCCACTGCTCTTCTACCTCTGTACATATTAGATGATCTTCTCTCTTTCCGTGAGCCGTACATTGAAGCCCTTCTGCCGGACAAACCACGAATTATGCAAGCTCCAGGTAGACTCCGGATCGTCCAGCTCAACCTAGAATTCACACAGAATTAGTCTCTGTAGCGCACCGCACACTGGTTCTTGGAGTACTCACCTCAAATGTCCTTAGTATGGCCGGGACAAGCTTGTAGAGCTCAAGCAAGGAGATGTTCTTGCCGATACAGGTTCTAGCCCCTGCGCCGAACGAGAACAAGGTATTCTGCATGGCCCGTTTCCGCTCTGGGCTCGCCTCGATCCATCTTTCGGGGCGGAACTCGGCCGCGTCGGAGCCAAAGACCCCCGTGTCTCGATGGAGCACCCATGCTGAGCACCCAACAATCGTGCCGCCCGGCAGGGAATGACCTGCTATGGTGACTCCGCCGGCGGGCACGAGCCTCTCCAGTGTAAGCCCGACAGCGGGGTGGCAGCGCAAGGCCTCGTTGATGACGGCGCTGAGGTATGGAAGGTCTCTGACTTCCTCCCATCCGACAAGGCCATGCTCTCTGGTGAATCTCCCGGCCTTGCTCTGCTCAGAGAGCTCATCAAGCAGCTTCTGCATCGTTGAGGGATTCTTCAAGAGGAAGTAAAAGACAGCTCGCATGGTTATTCCAGTCGTGTCAGAGCCTGCAAACATGTTCGCAACGGTGAGGGCTAGGACTAGCTGCTCGGTGATGAAGTCGGGGTTCTTGGCCCGGGCTTCCTTGAAACGAGTCAAGAAGTCTCTTCGCAGAGGGCCTGCTTTTGCGTCACCGTCTTCCTCTTCACGTTGCCGTTCCACAAGATGCTTCTTGGCGAACTCTGCCACTGGGTTGCTTGCGTTGAGGAAGCCGTGTTTGGCCATCCAGATCCTGACCGGATTCTTCAAGAATAGGCGGTCAAGAAAGGGAATTTGGCCAATCTTGCAGTATCATCCAGTCAGCTGGGGTTCAACTCCGAGTTGAGCAAGGCCAAGGAGTAGGCCTACTTACCCATGCCACATAGTCCAAGAACCATTCCAAATCTCGAATGATATTGTCAATATCAAGTCCCTTTTCCACAAATCCCAGCCTCTTTGAGAAGGTCAACTCTCCAATCACATCAAAAGCATAGTACTGTAGCCAAGCCCCCAGGTCACATATGCCTTTGTCGTCTGAACGGTTTGCAAAGCGAAGCTTTAGTTGCTTGAGGAACTCGATCGTGGTTGAGTCCACGAAGGGCTCAAAGGCCACCAACGTGCTCATGGCATATGCGCTGGATACTGACCTACGAAGCGTCGCATGGTACTTCTCATTGGCTGTGTTGAACATTGTTTCGAGCCGGTTTCCCTTGGCCAGGGCCTGTTGCACTGGGTAGAAGCTCGACTGGACGTGCATCGTCAGTAGTTGGTTCTGTACCTTTGCCAGGAGTATGGTTCTGTTAAATACCTTTGGAAACCCCGAACCTGCGTTATATATCGTCTTTATAGCGTCGGGGTCTGCTACGGACACGGCTCGAGGACCCAGCCTAACAACGGGGCCGTATTTCTTATGCAATCCAATGTGCACGTCTTGAGCCCGACGTCCCCGGACAACAAAAAGTCTCCACAGGTCGGTAAAGCTGGCGGCCCACGGGCCAGGCACTCTGTTCAATCCTCGCCCGTACTTGTTTACTACGAGACGAAGCAGAAGACCAGCCAGCAGCACCAGCAAGGCGCTGTGCAAGGAGTGGGGGATGAGATACTCAAGGATCATGATTGAGGAAAATGTCGTCGGCTGATTCTTGGAGAATAGAGACCAAGTCAGGAACAGCAAGGCTTAACCGTCATATGTACTACTGCCCGGTGCCACATCAATATGCAGCCCGGCAGGTGTAGCGGAATGGATTCGGAATATCCGCTCGGTGCTTCCAGCCTCCCGAGGTCCCCACGGCTGATCATCCATGGGCCAGCAATACAATCCATGGAGAAACTAATTCATTTGGTGCCGTCGTACTGGCTTATCCATCTACTGCCGTGCCGAGGACTGTCCTTTGAGAATCTAGGATAAGGATGCTCGTTTAGCACGCCAACACCACGATACCAATCGAAGGGGAAATGGCTGCAAGAGGTTAGGTAGAAATGTAAATTGCGTTGCTGCTTGTTCCTGCTATGAAATATTGACAATATGCTACGACGCAGTATCTGAATGGCGAGTGTATTGACGTATAGCAAATCATAGATCCATCCAGCAAAAAACACAACATGGCCATGTGAAGCCCGCCTACACCGTCACATTTGGCTCCTGCTCCTCACTATCCCCCGGAACAATGCCATTCTGCTTGAGCTTGCCCTCCGCTTTGGCGCTTTGGATGGCCTTCATCTTGCTCCGCCTAACCACAGCCGCCTCTCCAGGGTTTTGGGCAAGAGAAGTCGACTTCTTGGACGCCGTGAGCTCATTCTCCACGTCCGAGAGCGGCAGGATGCCCGCATTCTCAAAGGCGTGGAATGTCTCGACGTAGGTATTCCAAGTATTGTCAGACCTCGTCCAGCCGAATCTGCGCGCCTTGGACACAGATGATACTGTGCACCAGGCCTTTCCTAGCCCCCAGTCGACGAAATCCCACGTGCCCCAGCCAAATGCTTCAAGACTGCCGCCATGCTTAGCCACTACTTGCTCCCATACATGCTTCTTGTCCTTGGCCCATTCCGCCATGTGGATATTGTTGGCCATTATCTCGTCTTCTCCGAGTGCATCCCACTCAAGCTGTTCCGGAATCTGAAGCCATTGTCAGTATTGGGTGAATCTGAATTGGGCTTGGAAATGGCAACTCACCTCAATGCCAAAGTATCTTCCAAGCTTGGGCCAAAGGTGCTTCCAGACGAAGACGTCACCATTTTGATGGTTAAATGCCTCATTCTTTGCATCTGGGTTGGTTGCAGCCCAGACGGCCATGTCTGCAATACTGGGCGCGTAAGAGCAGTCATCGGCGGTTGAAAAGAAGAGCTTGTTGCCCGGAAATGTAGGCACTTGTCCCATCTCTCGGCAGCAGAGCATGTATATCGCCAACGTCAGTGCCATAGACATGCCGTTCCCTGTTGAACATGTCAGCTAGGCCACGAGATATTCACACCGGTTTCCAGGCAGAGCGAGAATAGAGGACGGACCTGCCGGCGTGAAACCAATAATAGCGTCGGGCCTGATGATGTTCCAGGTCCAAGCACGCTTCTCAGCTAGAGCAAACATGAAGTCCTCTTGTTTATAGTAAAAGTTCTCTCCGAAATCTTCGTAGCGCGGCATCTCTTCATTGAGCGGGACCTCGGTTGGACCAAGGTGGGCGCCGTAGTGCTAATGATGGCCAGTCAGATCCTGATCACATCGTCCAGCAAGAAATCGTTTCCGTACCTTTCCACCAGTATGAAGACAGATGCGTTCCAGACTGTCCGCAGCAACCGTATCAATGGCGGTGAGAAAGTTGGTAAACAGTGGCACATTGTAATCCGTCAGCTTGGTAAAATCCGCCTCGTGCACGTATGAGGCGAAGAAGGCGTGGGTTACGTCGTGGCAGAGAGGTCTCATGGCCTCAATCAGCTCGTCGACGGGTTTCAGAAAGTCGAGAGGAATGAATCTGACTCGGGGGTCTTGCCAAAAGACCTGCGATACGCGTCGCCTCGACGTGATGATTA
Source organism: Fusarium cyanostomum (assembly GCA_014824385.1). Classification (NCBI taxonomy): domain Eukaryota; kingdom Fungi; phylum Ascomycota; class Sordariomycetes; order Hypocreales; family Nectriaceae; genus Fusarium; species Fusarium cyanostomum. The sequence goes on along the minus strand of JABCKW010000003.1, from coordinate 175,878 downwards.
TCTTGGACCTGTTGCCCCATCTGATCAGCAACGACTTGGATGGTGAAGGTAATCAAGGGCTGAGATAACAACCATTCAGACTCAGGTCGTCGAATCAAATGCTCAACAACGGCATTTCCAGTGATTCCATTCACGCCTGTAATGAAAGCGACTTTGCCGCGAGGTGGCGCCATGATTGCTCAAGCAGTACAAGATGGCTTCCTTTGATGGGGTACTAGATGAGCAGGTCCCGTCTCGACAGACAACCCAGTGAGTTTTAAATACGTAGCCCCGTGACCTGTACTTGTTGGTATGCCAGGAAGTCGTTTGGGAAAGGAAAGCTTGGCGTGTCAGTTGCCGGAATATACGACACTTCGGAACTCCCACAGTCGGAACAACGGAAACGCCGTGAAATGCCGTGCAACAACCACATGGAGCCATTGATGCCGGATTTCACACCACACTGAGGTCATATGGCTTGACGTGCGGTGGAGTCACGAGATAGGATTGTGCATTGCCCACAATCATACACAAACATCGATACAGTCTATCGTGCAAAGCCACTGAGTAAATAGTGAAATATTAGCTATCTATGTTGACTGGGCGGTCAGTCGACAAGTTAAATGTTCAGGTTACAAGTACAATTCGTTACACATGTCACCCCAACATGTCAAGATCCAGCATCGGCGAAGTGTCCCAGAGATTCATAATGGACAGGTCCACGTCCATGTCCAGATCGACCCCGTTCAGCCCCAAAGCGCTCAGCCTTGAATCCCCGAAACTTCTGTCGGCAATTACACTGCTCCCATGAATAACTTCATTTTCCGACAGTGCTGGAAACTCGGCGCCATCAAGAATGGCTTCAAAGTCAAAGTCTGGCATCACCCAGTCGATGTGACTGCCAGCACTCGGTCCATTCATCCAAGATGTGCACAAAAACTCGCTCCTCTCTGAGCTGGGAGACTGTGTCTCTACCCCCGTAGTTATCGCTTCGCTATAGGAAAAGCCATCCAACCACTGGTCTTTTCGTGCACCACTGCCAGCGTCAATTGGCAGGCAATTGAGCTCACTGGCATCTGTGGTAGAGGTTCTGGTGCTTCGAGGAATCCGGCACCCGTCTCGATCTTCCATTCGGGGCGTAAGCTGATTGTCAATGCCCGAGTCTTGTGGCACACTTGCTGGGCTTTGCCGAGCACAGCTGCCAGCCGCGTTATTGTCTAGAGTTCTTTGGACCAGCTGGCTGAGCCTCGAGACTAGACGCATCATCTTCCCAGACACCCAGCTCCTGTGGCAGTACACATTCAGAGACCGCGTAGCTGCCAGAACGAGGCTGCCGTATCTCCTCTTGAAGCCTGGCTCCCTTGAGACCAGGCCAAGCATAACCATTGTGCAGCTGGTGAGGTAGTGGCTCAAGGCGAAGCTATACTTCAGGCCGTTGTCTTTTAGACTCTGATGGGTGCTGAGAATACTTGTGGCCAGGCTGGCACACGCAGCTGCTGGCTCGGATTCGTCGTCCTCGGTGCGACTTGGCGCTCTCGACCTGAGTAAAAAGGGTCTTCTGATCAGAAGTCGGAGATATGTACAGCACTATTAGAGTGTCAGCACATCATACAGCCAGCGATATTTCTTCCAGATGCTCTGGACGGCACTCACCGTGAACAGAATCAAGGCCTGCTTTACCTGCCAACGAAGGCTCGTGCGAAACCGGGTTTCGCCTGGTATTTTCGGACCATACTTCAGGTTTTCGGGAGCGGTGTCTAACAGCTTGCAGAGCACCGCATCCAAGTGCTTGGCTATGGTAGACGTAGACATGCTCGGTGCCTTGACGCCATACAGGACTTCCCAAGCTTTGCCTGCCACACGGGAATAGCGGATCATGGCTAGGGTGTAGGGGACAGGAGAGGGCGATAGGTCTCTAGCAAGCTCACTCGCAATCTCGTGCTGCAGATCAGCAAGCGTGTCACTTCTTGTCGCAAACCGGCTCATCCATTCGTCGCCAAGATCAATGGGCAGTGCAGTATCCAGGTTGGCATCTTGAATGATGTACGGCTTGCCGGACTCAATTGCTATCCGACGATCCAGCATATAGATAACCCACCACGTGCGACAGTACAGCTGGTTGTGGAAGGCCGGCATGGCGTCGATGGTGCTTTGGCGGTGCATCCCAATGGCATGCGCAATGGAGACAGTGAGGGCCAGGACTTGTGCCGCTTGCTGATTCGCATCCAGACGGAATAGATATAGAACCTGGACAGCGTAAGCGTGGCTCCTTGCGCCAATGCCTCGCATCGAGTGGCGATTTCCATCCGACTTACCCTTATGATCAAGACTTGCACCATCAGCAAGGACTTTGTAGTCGTACTGCCCGACTCTATAACCCCCCGGAGAAGGCTCATCCCGACACTATATAAGCTCCAACCAGATGAGTAGACACCGCTGGCGTCGGGTATCCTCGATGAGGTGCTGCATCGTCCGAGAGCAAGACAGAAGAAGACGAGCGCAACAGATATGCGTTTCTGCTGATGCCCAGCCGTGTCTGTTACAGACCAGAGAGCAGAGTACTCCCAGATCTCGTTAAAGATTCCCCACACCTTTGGCGGATGGAGAAAAGCGTAGAAGGGATGGATCTCCTCCATGTAGGCTTGTAGGTCATGTCGCCATTGCTGCTCATCGGCAGTGATGCCGTGTTCTGTGAGAATGCTTTCCAACCAGCTCCGCACTCTTCGAGTCGTCGGATGGTGGAGCGAGGATCCTGGAGAGGGATACTCCGGGAGCAGCTCGGACGGTGCCCTGTTTGTGCGGTCCAAGCTGTCGTCGTCCTCTTCCAAGACAGGAGTCATGGATAATTCTCCGGCAAATGTCTGGCCGTCTGTCTCGAGGGCGTTTTGGAGTTCGGCCGAGGAGGGGTTGGGCCGGTCGACGGCAAACATGTCTGCTGGGGGACGACTCTGACTTTTGCTGGAGACGGTGTAAGGACTCGACTGTCGCATGAGAAGTACCTGACGTTCCAGGGCGGCTAACCGAGCCAGCACATCAGAGTTGACGCCGCTATGAGAATGGCCGCTATGAGAATGGCCGCTATGAGAATGAGTGGTCCGGGCAAGAAGCCAGACAACGAGTTCTCACCTTTCAGTAGAGTCTTGAACAGCGCCAGCTCCCTCAGGTTCCGAGCCGAGTCGAGCCTGCTGCCCGCCTCCCCTCCAAGTAGGCACGCAATGCCGCTTCTTTGCTACGCATTGTGCGCATGGGTCGCCGCCTTCGCACTGGACGCAGTTTAGCACCGACGTACGATGGATTGAGCGCGGGACATCACTGAGACGGACTGACCTTGATCTTCCTCTGCTGGCAGGAGATGCTGAGAGAATACAGTCAATCAATGATGATGCTCGGCGACAGGCACCACCAAAAGTGCATGGTTGGCGTACCAGGCTCTGGAAATGTATTTCCCCCGTTTCCTTCTCTTCGCTGGCCGCTCCGCACAAGCGACTACGATCTCTTGCCCTCGCTTCCCGCCATCATTCTTGTCATCTTGCGGTGTGGCGACGGGAGAATTGCGAGCACTCGAGGCGCCTTGTCTGCCGCCAACACCACGATCACTGGCTGGTGATGGCATTATCGAACCTTTATCAAGAGGGAGGAGGAAGTTCCGAGGGCTGGATGCAAGTCGGTCTGCGTCGGCGTTAACAAAGTTGAGTACAAGTCGAACTTTGCACTTGAGACGCCCCAGACTGGAGTGTTGCCATACGCAAGCAAGATCCCTGCCTCTCCTCTTGGCCCGAAACCCCGCGTTCGCAACAAATCTGTCTCCGCTTTCCCCGCGATCTGTGGTTTACATGATGCTGACGATGGAGTAGCTAGCCCATGGACGGACCTAGAGCGGTGGACTGGGCTGGGATGGGATTAGCTCTGGACTTTAGGGTGCCATCACAGGCACGGGACCTTGAATTAGGTGTGTGGGGAGATTGTCCCTCGAGTCTAAAGAGTTCCTTGGCTGGGGAGAACAAAATAACACGACTAGCTGAAGTGCCGGCTCAGCCGAGGTGATGCCCTGTTTTCTGTCCATAACTAGCCAGGGGATCATGGTTTATTTACACTCGCCCCACAGGCCCCACGATATCAAGCTCCGGGGTCTGCTTCCCTCCCTCAAACGTCTCCTGAACGCGTAAGCAACACTCTCAAAGGCTTGCACAGTCTGGTAACGCCTGCTGTATTACAATTGTGGACCACGGTTGATCTCCGTCGTCAATCAGGGCTGCTTTACGGTCCTCAGCTTGCAAAATGACTCGGTAGTTTCCGGCAATCTTCAACCGCCAGTTAAAGGCAGCTTGCTTGAACCATGTACGTTGATCGAATGAGGTCAACGCTGACCCTAATCATAACTACCCTCTACGCTACTCGAACGCATATCTAGTTCTGTGGCTCAAGGCCAAGATGCGGCAGCAGCCTCTCCCTGATATAATCCTCAGCGGTATGAAGTTTCACGCCGAGCTCCAGCACTTCAGGAGTGGGAACCTTGACTCCGGGGTACATCCCGACGCTGTCGTACAGTTGCAGCATAGTATCCCGATCCGGTATGCCACATGTCGGCTTTACCTTGTACACGACCTTCTTTCCAGAAACTAGCATTGCCGATCAGCTCATGGACTCTGGCTTGTTGCAGGTGATACATACTCTTCTCAAGGGTAGCATTGATCTGTCCCATTGTTTCACGTGCTCCACTGGCTAGGAAGTACTTCCCATCGAGACTGGCCTTGCTCGTGTCCCACTGATCAAACACCGCCTTGCAGACGGCTCCGAGGTCCTTTTCGACATACAGGGATGTGACTATCACGATAAGCAGCTGAACGCTCGACGGGAGAGAATGTGACTAACGCTGGGCATCCGGCCCAATGATGGGACGTGTCATTGTAATGACATCGGCGTCCTTGTCATAAGAGGCGTACTTCCGCAGGATCATGTTCTCGTAGAAATTTCCGGTCCGAATAAAGCACCCTTTGAGGCCAGCCTTGCGAATCACCGCGTCGACAGACTGTTTCCCTGGAATCAATCAGCTTGGTCCAGTTGTCCTCGCTGGACAATGACCTACCTTCATACAGCCGAGTGACAAACTTGCCACCAGAGATCTCTCGAGAACTCGGCAGTGTGCTCCAGAGGAAGCACTCGATGCCGGCGTCCACTGCTGCTTCCACAATATGCTGGCCTTGCTTTTCCTCGCTCATGGGGTCGTCGAGGACGGTCTGAGCGGGTCAATGCCATCCGAAGCGCAGCGGCAGATGAGACGTACCGTATCGTAAAAGTCAGTGACGGCAAAGATGCCCCATGCGCCCTTGAAGGCTTCTGGCAAGGTCGAGGGAACGGTCAGATCGGCTTTGACCAGCTCAGCTCCCTGTGCGGCCAACGCCTTGGCCTTGTCTGAGCCCGGATTCCGAGTGAGGCATCGGACAAGGTATTGGTCCGGATACTGAACGAGCAACTTGGCAATAGATCCGCCTAGTGCGATTAGCAAAGGCCAATAGCTTGTGGCCTGCACTTACCCTGGGTGCCGGTTGCACCAAGCACTAAGACGGTTTTTCTCATATTGAATGGTTTGGACAGATTCTGCAGAAGCTAGTTGGCATGTAGCGAAATGACTGCTCCCGCAAAGCAATAACAGTGAATACGGAGTCCCTATTAAGCAGGATGGATTGTTAACAATTGACGACCTTTTAGTCCACGCAGGTCCCCATAGTGACATATGATTGACTTTCCATCATAGCCCAGGGCATGGTAGAACCTTGTAGGACGTGGGGAGTCTCAGTCGCAATGTGGGGGACCCTGACATGGGGCCGCGGCAATCCATCGTGGGGCCCAGAGGTTCAGGAACATCAGAGCCAGAGCTCCAGCAGCACTCTATTACCAGTTTAATGTCCCTGATTTCCGGTGGACGAGCACTTGAAGCCTTTCATCGTTTGAAGCCACCTTTCACGACGTTTCTCCCTTGCCAATATCATCGACAGCCTCAAACAATGGCGGACAAGTTTCTAGCCGAGATCAGAAGCCGCCGGACTTGCTACTCACTCGAGGCCAAGTCACCGGTTAGCGACGCCCGGATTGTCGAGATAGCCCGCGAGGTGACGAAGCACACGCCAAGCTCGTTCAACTGCCAAGCGACCCGGCTGGTCGTCCTCCTGCGGGATGAGCACGTCAAGTTCTGGGAGATAGCAAAGCAGTGCTTCAAGGCCACGATGCATGAAGCCGTCTACAACGAATACGAGAAGAAGTTGAGTCAGCGCCAGGCAGGTTATGGGACTGTAAGTGTTTCTCCCAGGCTCCCAGTGAAGCGCATGAAGTGAATGTTCTGATCTGACTTTTGGTAGATACTCTTGTTTGAAGATTTAGACGTGATCCGAGACTATCAAGTTCGGAACCCGCGGTTTACATGGCATCTCCTGCAATTCTCCGAGCACAACAATGCAATGCAGGCCTTCAACCTGTGGACAGCATTATCCCTCGAAGGTTTTGGGTGCAACCTGCAGCACATCAACCCCATCATTGACCAGAGGCTCGTCGGACAATGGAATATCTCGCCACAGTGGTCGTTGAAGGGACAGTTAGTTTTCGGAAGCCCAACTGGGGAACCCCCCCACGAGAAAACATTCGTCCCGACAGAAGACCGCCTGTTCGTGCATGGTATGGACCCGCAGGGCAGCTAGACTTGAATACAATAGAGCAACGATCCGAGCATGATGCACAGAAACCCTGGTCAGATGCCTTGCTCTCCTTGGCCACCGTCGATTATAAAGTCGCACATGATCTTGAGGAGCTGGGAATAGCCAGATCCATCCCAGGTCCCAAAGCCATCCATCAAGTGGGCAAACTTTCTCACTGTCTTCCTTGCCGAGGCCCCTCGACAGTTTTGGAGCTCTCCAGCGAAGGAGACGGGGCCGCCATATTGTACAAAGTGCCGTGCTGCATTGGATGTAGCTGGCTGTCGTTGGCCATGTATAGTTCCCGTTGTGGTTACAAGACCTTCGCTTCCAACAACGGTCCAGTCGATGCTTTGCAGCAGCTCGAACGGGGGTGCATCGAGGTGGTAGTCATTGTGGCCAGCTACCAAGACGTACTGGCTAATCACAAGCGCCGAGACGAACAAGACTAGATCTGGCCTGGTAAGGTGTGACTCGCGGATGCGCGACGAGTCCAAGATATCGAACACCTGGGCAGCATGGAGGACTGCCCTCCGAGCGCTGGCTGATCGCGACCACTTGGCAACCTGCACCAGAGCTGCCGAGGCGGCTTCCAAGCCATCACGACCGGAAGCAGCTTCTAAAAGATCCATATCTGCTGTTAGGGTGATGCACAAGTAGTTCCAGCCGAGTGCGTTCATTCTATTTCTGCCCTTGAAGACATTCGCATGTCTTGTCTGCAGCAGCAGGACATTGGTGATGATGTCCTTGACGCTGCTATCCATGGCGAGCGCTTCGACAGGACTGACGGAATGGACTTCCGCAAAGTGGCTGTCCTCGTCTGACAGCCTTGTACGTGCGGCCACCACCTTGAGGTAGAGGGCGCGGAGCAAGATCTGGGCCGAGGTGTCGTTCAGTGAAGGGGCAGCAGTTGTGTGGAAGTTGCGAATATTCATTCGTGGCATTGTTAATTGCGCTCCCCGTTGGACAGCATGCAGGAAGCCAGCACAGGTCGAGCCATCAAACAGAGCATCTTCACACGGCAAATGAAGCTCGACCCTGTCTATTTCGATGACCCCCGCAGTATTCATCAGGCGGGCATACGCCATATCCAACCACACGAAACAAAAGATCAGGCTGCAGTTCATCAGCTAGGCCACTTTCTCATATGTGACCGACTCACCGTTTGATAGACTCCACGCGAGCCCAGGCCTTCCAGAAGCCCTCGGGATCCGAAGGCCCTTGACGAAGTTGCAGAGCGGGATCATCACCTTGGTTAGCCGCGAAGAGACCCTGCTTGTCTGCAATCTAATTACAAGACTCGAGTTAGTTTGCAAAGGTCTACGTGGCGCATCTTGCAACTCACGCTGAGCATCTGTGCACAGAGCATGTATGCCTGGCGCTCGTCGATCTCATCCTATACAGTGTTAGCGAGCCCTCGGCCAAGCGCAAGTAGTAGGTTGATTCAAGGAGACCTTACGCGAAAGCCTAGGGCAAGATACACCACGATCAGGGTAGAGGCGAGGGTGGCGAGTAGCTCGGACGGCGCGCACTGGGTAAGCGCTTGGGATGTAATGTCGTTGAGACATGATCGCATCAACCGCTAAATAGACTTAGCAACTTGTTCGTCAATACAAACACCCCTCCCAGGAATACAGTACTTTGAGGTATCGACTGACAAAGGCTCTGGTGCGCATCCGATCCAAGTAAGACAGGCCAACCAGGCACATTGCGAGTAAGAGTGAGCTAGGTGTGTTTCTGGCATCAAAGGTGCTTTTGTGGATGAAAGGCAAGGTTGGGTGGAAGAATTGGAAGAAAAAATCCAAACTGGAATCAAGAATCTCCAGAGAGGGAAAGGAACTCCCAGAGACATCGGACCATCTCCCGGGCAAGGATGAAGAGGTTGATCCTGTTTCATCATGGCTAGATTCTTTATAGTAAAAAGAGTCATCGAGCTCTTCGCAGTACTGCGTCAAGCGGTCTCTGGACTCTTTGTCCATGCTACAAGGCGACGGTTGACGGCTGCTGGACACAGCATGGTTAACATCGTGGCCGGAAGCCTGCGGTGTCGTGAAGACGTTATCTGCCTTGTGGTGTATAACTTGCTTCCACAATCGCCGGATAAGCCGTGCCGCAAGCTTTGGTCTCTGTCTTGACCATAATCGTCGGACTCGTTGCATCTGCTCCACGGAACTGACCATGGGAGCGTTGCTGGTCGACTCGTTCTCTGCAACAGGCTTTGACAGGGGCAGATTAAGATTACCCAAGTCCAAGCTGTCTAGATAGTCCATCATGTTGGGACTCCACTGCAGGTCGCCAGGCGATGGCATTTGGCTCAAACCACTGGAAAATGAGATGGTGAAACCCTCATCCTCTCGAGGCCGACTCTGCTGACTGTTCTCTTCAAGCTGGTATGTCGACGGTAGTTCAATATCGAGCTGTGGCTCAAGCGCCTGAAACATGTTGACTGGCAAGTGGTCCGCTGGATGCTCGTGTTGAAAGTTGTCAATATCCCCTGGTGCTCTGATGGTTTGATCAAGCATGATATGCCGAGGCGGAGATTGTGGCCTGCCGCTATGATTTCCAGGAAATGGATCCGAGGCAGCGTCGGACCTGGAGACGCCTTGGAGAAGGAAGTCGGCCAGGTGGTGCACGCTCTCCTCGCCTCGGAGCACATAATTCAAATCATCTGGCGGAGTAGCATCCTGAGAGTGAGACTCGGCAGTATGCATTGCCTCGTCAGTGTCTGGGTCGGTCAAGTCCTGTCGAGAGGATGCTTGAAAGAGACTCGTCAGCGTTGGGGATGGAGCGGTCGGCAGCAAAGGCTGAGGAAGAAGCGGTTGTTGATGGCTCGTGGCAACGCATCTGGCTGGTGATGCAGCTGATTGCTGGTCCGAGTCGGGGACGGAGAGTTCTCGATCACCCGGCCAAGTGTCGCGCTCGGCAACGACGATGACGTCTGAGATAGATGCGCGTCTGATGTCGCCATTCGAGTATTCGCGTTGGCGGGTCCTTGAGGGTTGATGGCCGTCCTTGGGCGAGGCAGAGGGGTGGGTTTGAAGATGCCGGAAGAGGACGTCACTGTTCTCACGGATCAGCCATTGATGCATGTGGAAGCTCAAGCAGCTGCAGACACACCTTCTGGCGTAGCTTTTGTCACATTTGTGGCACTTGAAAGGCTTCTCGCCCGTGTCTGCAGCATCGTGTCAGCACGGCATGCAATGGAATGGCTGGCACAGGCCAACATACGCGATCTCTGGTGGCGCCTCAGATGCTCCTCCTTGGTGAAGACGCGATCGCAGTACGCGCACTGCCTCTGCCTGCCTCTGGGGCGGACGCTGTGGCTGGGCATGGTGAAGCCGATCCTACGAGTGTTGCACAATCTGGACTCGAGATGTTGGAGGATATCAACCGAGCTCCGAGCTTCCAGGGGCCGCTAGAGGCCATGGCCATGCGACGACGTAGCCAGACGCTAGACCCAGCTTCCCCGCAGTTCCGGAGGTGTTGATCGGAACTGGCCCCGGATATTCCGTGACGCGTCCGGATCTATTTGCTTCAACACGCTTCTGTGCTACATCTCGCTGGCATCGGTAGGTATGAGGCCCCGTTAAGCCTTGCCCATTGCCCACTTGTGTCGTCATGTCACGGTCTGGTAACATAGGTAGTCCATGCTGCGGCAGGAATTCTCCACTGTTGTAGGTCTTGTCAGCGCCGAGGATTCCGCAATCTCAACGACGAATTCTTGCCTGTGCGTGTGTATGGCTGGATACTTACTGGAGCGCCATTCGGAATCTGACTTGATACCGAGAGGGGCTGGCTGAGTAGATGGATCAGCACGTAGACCAAGCTGAGGCTTGGATAGAAGCTTGAAACAGAGCGAGGTCGGGCGTATGCGACCAAGGGGCTTTATTTCATTACTGTCCTACCTCATCACACTCTTTCCCTTTTGCATAGGGCAAGCTATTCTCTCCCTCTCAATGCAACGCTCTATTATGTCACACTGGCTACGTTGGCTGGTAATCTCGGGCTTTTCTGCACCTCGGCTGTCGGCAACCCCACGATGGAGATGGGGCGCCGTACGAGTGGGGACGGAGCATGGCCCTGCTGCTGTTCAACGTTGATTAGTAGAATAATTAACCTTAATAGGGGAAACAATTGCTACGTAAAGAAGAGTTGGTGGTGGGGGGATAACCTCATTGGTTCCACACTGATGGACCATGTGCGTTCATATCTACTCTTCGAGCATGGCCATGACATGGCTCAGTCGATGAACTGCCGACAGCTATCATCCATCTACACTCAGCTCAGTCACGCCAGGCTTCGTTCCCGGCGACAGCTTTAATTCGAGCAACTTAACTTGGTGCAAAGGGTAACACAGCTTCCAACTCGAACCCCAACCACGCCCTCAGACCAGCTGTGTTGACCAGAGTCTAGCAACACCAATTCTTCACGTATCAGCAATGCAGGAGGTCCAAACCGATGTGCTCGTCATCGGGGCCGGTGTGGCCGGTCTCTCGTTGTCGGCGCTGCTGGCTGCGCAGGGCATACAAGTCTTCACAATCGCAAAGCACAGCGGCACAGCGCCAGCCCCTCGGGCGCATGTCACGAATCAGAGGACCATGGAGGTCTTCCGCGACATGGGCATCGAGCACCGTGTAAAAGTAGCCGGGACCGCCATGGCAGAAACCGGCAGCCTGGTCATGGCCACCAGCCTGACGGGAAAGGAGATTATGCGATACAGCTGCTATGGCGGCGGGGATGACCAGCTCACTGACTTTGCCAAGGCCAGCCCGTCCCAGATGTGGAACGTCTCGCAGAATCGCCTCGAGCCGATCCTCTTGACTGAAGCGCGAGAGCGTGGTGCGGATGTGCGCTTCTACCACGAGCTGGTAGACATCGACCAGACAGGCGAGGGCGTTGTAGCTCGAGTGCGCGAGCGGACCAGCCAGGCCGAGTACATAGTCCGAGCCCGCTATGCGGTCGGCGCAGATGGAGCCCGCTCGACCGTGGCCGACAAGGCTGGCTTCGGGTTCCAAGGCGAGCCTGGGCTCATGTCCATGCTGAGCTCGTGGCTGCAGATGGACCTGACGCACTACGTGGCCCATCGTCCCGCCTGTATCTATTGGATGCTGCAGCCGGGAGACGAGTACTGGGTCGGCTCCGGCACATGTGTCTCCATGAAGCCGTGGGACGAGTGGGTGGTGAATCGACAGTACAACGCGGCAGACGGGGAGCCGGAGACCACCGACGAAGCCATCATTGCACATGCCCGCAACGCATTGGGGATACCCGACTCGCTACCAGTCCAGGTGAAGCACAAGGCCAAATGGCAGGTCAACAACGTCGTGGCGAACGAATACCGCCGTGGACGCATCTTCCTTGCAGGGGACGCGGCCCATCGCCACCCACCATCCAGCGGCCTGGGAAGCAATACCTGTGTGCAGGATGCGTACAACCTTGCCTGGAAGCTGGCCATGGTCGTGAGCGGCCGCGCCGGGGAGCAGCTGCTCGACAGCTACAACCAGGAGAGGCAGCCTGTTGGCAAGCAGGTCGTGGACCACGCCATCACGACTCTCCACCAGATGGCGGCGCTGCCCAAGGCCCTGGGTTTCCAGCGGGGACAGTCGCGGGAAGCAGGCTTCGCCTCGCTGGAGGAGCTGTTTTCAGACGCAGACGGTGCAGCCGAGCGCCGTGCTTTTCTACAGGATCAGGTGAGGCTGGGCAATCGCCGGTCCAACGCGCTCGGGGTGCAATTGGGTCAGCGCTATACGGATTCGTCTGCCGTGGTTGACGACGGGACCCCATTCCCAACACTCCAGCGCGATCCAGTGCTTTACTACGAGACGACGACGCACCCCGGCGCCTACGTACCGCACGCGTGGCTGGAGCATGACAGAGCGCGCATATCGACTCTGGATGTTTTCGAGCATGGGCGGTTCGGCCTTGTCGTTGGCATCGGTGGGAAGCCCTGGGAAGAAGCGGCTGCCACGGTCGGACAGGAGCTGGGTGTTGAATTGCCCGTCCACTTTGTCGGCTATCGCTGCACGTACGACGATGTGCTGGGAGAATGGGCAGACCGGCGTGAGATCAGTGACCGCGGGGCGATTCTCGTCCGGCCTGATCGCCACGTTGCCTGGCGTTCCATGGATCGTCCCCTGGACCCCACGGCGGCTCTGCGCTCAGCCATGCGAAAGGTTCTCGCTCGCGACTAACTCGAAGTGGCCGGTCGATCTTGGTCGGGCACTCGTCAGGATCGATTACTGCTCGATTAGAGTGAGTGTGGTCTTGAGACTGGAAAGGGTGGTCGACATGGATGCGAATCAACAGGGCATAGAGTAGAGGGCATCTGTTACAGTCATGATGTTTTGTCAATAGGAAAGGGCTTCTACATGTATATTCCAGGTGACTAGTAAACAGATCTGTAGAATGTCCAAGTTCAAGTCACGCTTCAGTAGATAACAGTTACAATACGCTGTGTCGGCTTTCAAGCTCCCTAACGGCGTGAACTTGCCTTCTACGGCCGTGCCTGTAATTAGCCAACGGCACATACGCCAGCAGCACAGATGAAAGCCCTGTATGGTGGGGCCTGTAGTCTTCTGCCGCCCAGAACGAGGTAATTTGCGATTCAACAGATGACTCCCCACATCGCCATAAGGAGGATATTCACTCTCCCCACTTACACGGCACAGCTTCTACCCATGTCAATCTCTGCTTCAGTCCATCAAATTTCGTCCAAATGCTGCAGCGACCGCCAGAACTTCCCAGTGTCCCTGAAAGCCAGCCATAAGCTCTTGGACCCGTCATGTCTCTCCTTGCTGCGAAGCGCATTCGGCCGCGTGTTTGCTCCAGCCTCTTCTCGTCACGCCCAAGATTTGCGTCGACCGTCCCCTTCAATTGGGAAGATCCCGTCTCTTCCAAGAACCTGCTTACGTCGGAAGAGCTTGACATACAAGAGACCGCCCGGGCATACTGCCAGGAACGACTGCTTCCCCGGGTCCTCGGTGCGTAATAGACCTTGTCCTGTCGGAATACCCCGTGCTGACTGATGGTCGAATTCAAAGATGCCTACCGCCATGAACATTTCGATCGAGAAATCTTGAGGGAGATGGGAGGGCTGGGCCTTCTTGGGGCAACTATATCAACTCACGGCTGTGCTGGAGTAAGCAGCGTCGCCTCGGGCCTTATCGCCAAGGAAGTAGAACGTGTGGATTCCGGATATCGATCGGGCATGTCTGTACAGAGTTCGCTCGTCATGGGCCCTATCTCTGAACATGGCACACAAGAACAAAAAGACAGGTTTCTGCCTCACTTGCGCGACGGATCCATGATCGGTTGTTTTGGCCTGACTGAACCAAATCACGGCTCGGACCCTGCTTCAATGGAAACGATAGCACGACCGCATCCGACCAAGAAAGGAGTCTTCTCTCTATCTGGCGCCAAGACGTGGATCACCAACTCACCAATCGCCGACTTGATCCTTGTCTGGGCCAAGCTGGAAAGCACTGGCAAGATCCGAGGATTCCTCATAGAAAGAAACCGTTGTCCCCCCGGAACACTCGAAACGCCCGCCCTCAAGCACAAGAACGGCCTCCGTGCCTCCATAACCGGCATGATCCAATTGGACGACTGTCCCGTCCCTGAAGAGAATATGCTCCAGGTCGAGGGTCTTAAAGGCCCCTTCAGCTGTCTTAATTCCGCTCGCTATGGTATCGCATTTGGCACCATGGGCGCATTGGAGGACTGCATCGAGCGCGCGAGGGCCTATGCGCTCGATAGAAAGCAGTTCGGGAATCCACTGGCCAAGTATCAATTGGTGCAGAAGAAGCTGAGTGATGCTCTTACCGATGCGGCCTACGGCACGTTGGCTGCTATTCAGGTTGGCCGCCTCAAGGACGAGGGTATGCTTGCACCAGAGATGATTTCCATGATCAAGAGACAGAATTGTGACAGAGCGTTGATGGGGGCACGCACGTAAGTTTTATTTTCATGCCTCTATGAATTCTTTCCCTCCACTTCTCGAAGCTAACCGAGGCCAGATTGCAAGAAATCTTCGGAGGGTAGGTATTTTAGTCTTTCCCAAGGAGATCATATTGACAATATTATCAGGAATGCCGCCTCAGATGAGTACCACATTGGTGAGCTCCGTCGAACACCCATCAGTCACTGGGGAGAAGTCTCACAATAACCAGGTCGCCACGTCGCAAATCTTTTTGTCGTTCAAACATATGAAGGACAGTCCGACATTCATTGTGAGTTGCAGTTTTTCCGCTACTGCCTGCGAGCTAATGAAATACAGCCATGATCATCGGTAAAGGCATCGTTGGCCTGCAAGCATTTTATTAATAGCTGTCAGCTCCGGTGTTGTGGGAAACCCCGTGGGAGGACCGCTATATGGGCAGTATGGTTTGGCCAAGGCCAGATAGGTGGCACCGTCACTATCATAATGAAGCGGTGGATAGCAATGAAAATGAATTCGACAATCCAGCAGTAACCTATTCTTCTCTTTGTATGTGGACAGATATTTGGCAATTGTTTAGTGCGAGGGATGGCCTCATCAAGGTGAACGACGTGCCAGTGAAAATCTCCGTTACTAGTACGCAGTCGGTCACAAGAAGACCATCTTGTTGCGTATCGTACCAATTCCGCTGATAGAGACTTCCACAACGTCGCCATCAGCCAACCATTGAGGCGGCTTCATTCCCAGACCTACGCCGCCCGGAGTCCCCGTCAAAATAACCGACCCCTTCTCGAGCGTTGTTCCCTGGCTCACAAATGCAATGATCTTCCTCACTCCGAATACCAGGTCGTTTGTGCTGGATTCTTGACGAAGATGCCCGTTTACTCTTGTCTGAAGCAGGACATTGTCGGCTGCCCCAAGTACCTGTTTACAAGGTCAACTCCATCCTGTGACTTGTTCATAATCGGTTCACTTACGCTTGGTGAGACAATCGCTGGACCCATTGGCGCAAAAGAATCAAACCCCTTGGAAAAGCACCACTGGGGGACTCCGCCTGCGAAGCTGGGATCTCTTTGCCAGGTTCGTGCAGACACGTCGTTTGCAACGGTGTATCCCGCCACATACTCCAGCGCATGCTCGACAGAGATGTCTTTGCCCTCTTTTCCAATCACAATAGCCTTCTGATGTTAGCATGGTAAGATCTGTATATATCGCTGGTTGCGACACCTACCAGCTCGCCCTCGTAATCGAGTTGGTCCTGCTGGGCGATTTCAGGTATAGGAATATCGTCGGCCCATCCTGTCACTGATCGAGACGGTTTGATGAAAATTGACGGATATGGCGGTGGGGCCCTCCCTGTCTCCTTGACTGGTATTGTCAGTTTAGGACTGATTCTGCCTCTCGGCTTGGAGAAGCACTACAAGTGGGCAGGGAGAGTGAGACGTAACGCACTATGTTTGGCGTAGTTTAAACCGACGCAACGCAGAATCGGGACGTCCTCTGGAGCTAGAGGCCCAAGAAGCTTCTGGACTCGAATTACTCTGTCTGTTGGTTCCGCACTGAACAAGTCTTTGCCGACCAGCTCACGGGCTGTGAGTTTTCCTGCTTGTAGCAGGTTTGTCAAGTCTTCAGCGGAATCGACCAACGCATCACCAAGACGGAGACAATCGTCTTCGTCGAGGAATTTTATAAATCGATTCCAAGCCATGGATGCGGTCTTTCGGGAGTGATTATGGTATGAGGCAAGTAACAGCTCGCTGGACCTAATGGGCTTTGAGTCGCAGAACATTAGGCGGGAATCATTTGTCCTTAAAGGGCTTCAATTGTCCCTGCATGTGGGGCCTTATAGCGGTTCAGGCTCCATTACATGCCTTTCAAAGTCCCGAGGCCTTATTAACCTTTTGCTGCCCCAGGGGCGAGCTCAACCAGGTCAAGTAATGCCGCAAGATCTTGTGATACAGGGGCTAATCACTCGTTCAACAATGACATATCGAAATTCACCCATACGTTGCTTATTATATGATTTCATCGCTACCGTGCAGTTTCTGATCTATCTATAAATATTCACCAGCCTAGAAGGTGTCCAAAATCCAGTAAATGCCAAATCCGCAGAGCTACTCGTTACGTATGTGGCCTGGAAGCCATCATTTCTTCAGCGCGTCTTGGATCTCTTGAGAAAGGGCATCTACATCAAAACTTGCAATTGGACGACCTGCCCATTCCGCAATCCTCGTGATAGCTTCCAACACGTCCTTGACGCATGCAACCGAGTTCCCAATGCCCAATGTCGCCTTGAGGTGGCTCTTGGTCTGCCTGGTCGCTCCTAGTGCCGCAATGGAGGCTGCAATAACCAGATGCGAATCCTGCGGCTGGAAAACCTCCTCATTCGCCTTGGAGATGAGATAGCCCCATGTAACAACAGTTGAGCAGGTGACTAGACGAGACGAGGTCAGACAAGGTCAAATCTCAAGAGCGACATACGGCAGACTTACATAAATCGGTAAAATACGTATCCATCAAGCTGAAGATGCCTGAGTTTCCGACTCCACTGTAGATGCGAGAACGTAGCTCCTGGCCTTTCTTGACATCTTCCTCGTCGATGGTGGCCTTGCGCAGTACCTTTGTCGAGGCATATGCTGCTCCTTTACGCTGCACGACGCCAATCATTCCATAACATGCAGGAATACAAGTTGGCATTCCCACATATGGAAAGACGATGGTAATAGCTTCCCTTAGGCGAAGAAAGACTTCCTCGGAGGCTTCTGGTGTTGAATCAAACGTGATGTCGTCAAAGAACCGTCCCACAATGTCTGCCCGGCCAACGGCGCAGCATGCAGCTGCCTATTGAAGACAGTTATTAGTGTTCAACTGAGCCCAGAACCTTGCAAAATGAATGCGGAAGGTCAACGTACGATGATTGCATAGCTATAACTCTGTAGCTCCCGGTGCGAAGTGGATAGCTTGGAGTTGAGTGCCAGGAAGAGTTCTCTGTTGTATTGGGGTGCCCCGGCCCTGACGTTGGTGGAAACGTACTTGGCGTCCCAATCGCTCATGAACGAATCCGAATCCCAGTCAAACATCTTGTCTCGTTTACAATAGAGAGCTGGATGACCGCCCAGAAGCTCGCTGGGGAAATAGCAGGAACGTAGTGAGTACAGTAGGTAGTGTAATTACCACGATTCCTTGGTCTACTAGCTGCTCTGGGTCAAGAAATATCCGACACCCCACGTTGGAGCATTCCCTTGTTGTGTGGGGACCGTCTCTCATTGGTAACTACTGAGAGATTCCAAGGTTCCATCTCTAGCCCCATGTTGACTAGTACCAGGGCAGCTTCACAAGCTCTATCTAGCTCGAAAGAACAGAGCTGATTTCCAGTAATGCCCCACGATTCATCTTGTCATCTCTGAAACAATGGCCTGATGTCTATGGCTCTGAATATCTACAGACACTGTGACCCCCTGACTCAGATAAACGGTCAATTGAGATTTATATTCCGTTACTATCGCGATAGCCACCAATCGTCCTGTCAAACTTCTGCCGCTATTGACAACTTTCAACACCACCCTCCTTGGTCTATTGGAAGAAAGACATCTACTCTACCATCATTGAAGACGCCAACTTGGTTGACACAACAGTTACCGGCCAGTGTCAGTATCAGGAGGCTGACCACGCCATGGAAAGAGTGCGCAAAACATCGGCATTCCGGGAATACATCCCTCCGCAAGACTCACAGAGAAGCATCGAGCTTGCAAGGTGCGATACCTATGAGTGGGCCAAGTTGCGCTGTGCCGACCCGTTCATGGTTGGCTGGACGCAGAAATGGGACCAACTAGCCAGTGAGCCATACAAGGGAATTTCCGTTGACGGCCACGTAATTCCCAATCTCTATGGTCTAGCCGACGAGTCCGAGGATCTCGGGGCTCCCATAACGGAGATGGTAACGGCAGCACATAAAGTGCTCGACATTGCAACACCAGAGCAGAAACAAGCCCTGTGTAAGCCTATTGACTCGCCGGAATGGCGGCGCTGGATCAACCCAGAGATCTACGTCTTCAGGCATGGCGTTCGCCTCGAGGAGATCCCGGAAGAACTGGTCCTCGCAGTGCACCGTCTTATGCGGGCAAGCCTGTCTCGGTCCGGATACGAAAAGGCGAGCGGATGCATGAACACCAATCAGTTTCTTGGCGAGGTGGTCAACGGAGAAGGCGTTCTAAACAGAAACTCGTACAACTTTGTCATCTTCGGTACGCCCTCGGAAAAGGAGCCATGGGGCTGGCAGCTCTACGGGCATCACCTCGACATGAACGTCTTCGTTGTTGGAAGCCAGATAGTGGTATCGCCCGTCTTTATGGGTGCAGAGCCCAACGTCATTGACGACGGTCCCTACCAAGGAACTGAGCTCTTTACCGATCAGGAACAGGTGGGCATGAAGCTGATGCAGTCAATCGACGTGGCAGGACAGAGCGGAGTGCGCATCTTTCAGGAACTGAGTGGTTCAGAATACCCTGAGTGGCGCTTTCATCGCGCTGACCAGCGACACTTGGGAGGGGCTTTCCAAGACAACCGGGTCATTCCATACGAGGGCGTCAAAGTGGCGGAGTTCTCTGAATCTCAGCAGAACTTGGTCCGCAGACTACTCATCTTGGGTCTGGGCTACCTCCCAGAGAAAGCGTTGGTTGCCAAGATGAAGGAAATCTCGGATCATTGGGAGGAAACATACTTTTGCTGGATAGGCGGGTGCCAAGAGGGAGATGCCTTCTATTATAAAGTGCACTCTCCTGTTATCATGATCGAATTTGATCATCACAGCGGTGTATTTTTGAATAACAAAGTTCCCCTGCCCTTCCACATCCATACTCTGGTAAGGACTCCGAACGGCAACGACTATGGCAAGGAGCTTCTCAGGCAGTTTCAGGAACGGCAGGGTGGCACAGCATAGGCGGATATGTAGACCAGAAAGATGTACCATATTAGCTGTGAGGAGATGAACAAGAAATTCCAATCTAAGGGCATTGCTTCGTTAGATTACGGGCGCTGCGGCAACCATGCACCGATGTTTTGCGTCAAGATACATGTGACTAGGTTTGAAACCTATGTAACATACTGGACTCGTAGCAGTTGATTACGACAGATAACCAGGCAACCGAGCTGCCCAAATGTCCACTAGCATGAAAATAACAGATTCCTTGTCAATAATGGATAAGCATGCGGGTTGCAAAAGATACGCTCTTGGGAGAAATTGGTACAATAGCCTATGCTATACGACCTTGTATATTTTCCCAGTCGTCTTTCCACCTAGAGATACACCGCATCATGCATACCTTCCATGTTTGGTCTCTGGAGCGCTCCACGTATCTGCTGCAGATTCCCAAGAATATCGGTTTCGAGAATGGGCTCGTTGGCCTCATCATATGTGGTGGAGTGACAGTTCGAGGTCATGATGGAAGATGGGCCGGCCTTGTTGGTCGTACCAGAACGAATACCATTGTTACGGTGAACCACGGGCTGATTCACCTCCCTAACTTCGGTTTCATCCATGTTGTACTGGTAGACTAAGTCCCATATGAAGTAGAAACCAGCCTGTGCTTTAAGCATCGAATTCAGGTGTAGAAAGTCCCCAACAACAAATTTACTTGACAGGCTAAGCCTGATGCTAGGAACCTCCCATACTCGCTTTCGTGGAGTATGTTGGGAAGCTTAATCAAGAGAAATGATACCATGGCAGTATATCTCAAACAATATTCGCTCAAGACGAGCATTCTTAAAATGCACTTTTCTTTGCTATCATAAACTATGCGCACTGCGACGGTTTTAATGTTGTGGCGCGGTTGACTTCTGGTCGGGGCACAAAAGCCACCAAAAGGTAGATCGCTTACCCTATTGTTTTCAGCTTTTTTCAACGTGAAATCTCAGGACATGAATTATGGAGTATATACAGTCTGTTGGAGGCGGAAGGCATGATGTAACAGTCATCTTGAGTTCAGATCGTAAGCATCCTGAACTGTCACGGGCGAGCAAGTATACGACAAGTATTATATCAGACGGTTTCTAAATCACGGATTATGGAATTAGCGCGAGAAACAGGTATAGCCCGACTGAAATTCCAGAAGCTGTCTCTATCGTTCAACTATCAAATATGGCCGGGGAAAGAGGTTGTAGGCTTTGCCCAACGTTTAAACGCCATATTCTCTATTTCCTGTAGGCTACTTCCATAATATTACGCCTCGTTCTGGTCCAGGAGGCCTCCTCACCGTGGTGGAAATATGATAATGCTAGATTCGGATTCTTTGGGATCACACAGAGCTAACAACCTGCCCCACGACTGTGGTGTGGGAGGCCAAGTCCCCAGGGAACCAACCACGATAAGGCCCCACAACTGCGCCACCGCCCTATGTTTCTCTCCTTGTAGGCTTTATTGATTCTACCAAGGTTCTTTATATTGGGCAAGCCTTGGCAGAGGAGCCACTTTAAATCCTGTGACCTCTTTCTCTAGGCTGCTACTAGCTTCTATTTCGTGCCTCGCCTATAGTACTAGCAATCTGTTGGTCTTGACGTCCAAGGGTAACTAAGATGTCTCTCTTTGCGCAATACTGTAGGTAAACTAGACGTGAGGCGACCTGAGATGCTACTTTCTCAAACACGCCAGGCCTGCCCCTTGGCGCCATGGTAGAGGTTAAGCAGGACATTACGGATAGAGATTATGCCTTGGGCAGCGGAGGAGCTGGGCAGCTGAGGAGCTTGGCAGGCGTGCTTGTCCCACAAGACTACAGAGTACTCAGGACACTCTATCTGCACAAGTGCATGTTCAAGTCACTTCTTCTCACTGTCCTGAGGGCGCCCCACACGCTCTTCCGCCGCCAAAACGATAGAACTGCCGGCAAATAAGGTTCATCTTCCCCGCAACAACCCAGGATAAGGACGCGGGGCCCCAGAAACAGTAGCCTCGGAAGATGCACTACGGTCTTCCTTGCCTGTTCGGTTCGTCGAGTGTGGGGCATGCCTTAGTACAGACGTAGTTAGAGACGCGACGGGCAGTGCGTACACGTCTCAGGAGGCGCGGTAGGTATAACTCAGCGACAGCACCCATCAACATGCCCCAGTAGACACCGTCCAAGTTACCCCAAGGCTTGATCGGTTGCAGCAGACTCCAGCGCTTTTGTTCTCGAAATCAGGAGTGTCACAATGGCCGAGCAGGATGATTCCATCCATCGGCTGGCCCAAGAGGCCCAGGCCCACATCGAGTTTGAGGAGGATCCGCATCGTGCAGCTATTGAAGATAACCCGACGGAAGCAAAGGTCGACGCACGATCATGGCTGGCCATTTTTGTAAGATGCCCATTCTGACGCTTGTCACTGCTGCTTGTGGCTAACTGAATCCAAAGTCCATGGCCCTGGCCTTTGGGCCTGCTGTTGGGCTTCCATTTGCCGCCGTCGCAGCCATAGTCGTCCAGATCACCCGGGACATTGGAGGAGAAAAGAGCTTGGCATGGGTTGTCGGGGCGTGGTCGCTGGCCACGGCATGCTCCTTCTCGCTCGGCGGACCGCTGAGCGATGTGTTTGGTCGTCGGAGCCTCATCCTCTGCGGCGAAGCCGTTGTCGTGATTGGAAACATCGTGGGAGGCACTGCCCAGCACACCAACAGCCTGATTGCCGCCGAAACACTCATCGGGCTTGGTTCCGGTCTGGTGTTTGTGTCGTATGCTGGCGTGCCCGAGATGCTGCCAAATAAATGGCGATCTCTCGGGCTGGGAATCTTGGAGGCCGGCATCACAGTACCTTGGTGAGTTCGTCAAGTCTCTCCACCTTTAGCCTGGCCAAGCGATTAGCCCAAGTGGCTGGGCCAGAGTGTGAGGCTTCAACTTTGAGGAGACGCATAGCTGACCGTTCCTCTGCTAGGGGCTTGGTTGCCACTCTGCTTGCGAATGCGCTGTACAAGTATGCAACATGGAGGTGGCTATTCTACATCGGCATCATTGTCGAAGTTATTGCCTTTGCTGGCACTGCCCTGTTTTACTGGCCCACGCCGCGCCCCCGCGGTGACTTTGACAAGTCGCGATGGCAGCAGTTCAAGGAGATAGATTGGATTGGTCTAGGTCTGTTCATCAGTGGCCTTGCGACCTGTCTCATCGGCATGACCTGGGGCGGAACCCCTGCCCACCCGTGGAAGAGCGCTGGAACCATCGCCCCAATCGTCCTCGGCTTCGCCGTGGTGGTGTCCGCATTTGCTTACGACTTTGTCTGGGCCAAGGCCCCGATGTTCCCTCTCAAGCTCTTGACAATTGTCCGGGGATATCTGCTCCTGCTCGTGGTGCTGTTTGTCTCGGGCATGAACTTCCACGCCATGTCAGCTCTTCTGCCTCAGGGCACGCTCTACATGTTCACCAATGACGGCATCAAGGTTGGCGTCCTCTCACTTCCAAAGGATCTCATCTCCGGAGCCACGGGTGTCCTGGTGCCGCTGTTTTCCCACAAGATCCGCCACATCAAGTGGCAGCTTGTAGTCGGCATGGCACTGCAGACCATCCTCATCGGAGCCGGTGCAGCAACGGTCAACCCGAACCGCAAGCTCGCCTTCGCCTTCGTACCGGGCTTCGGTGTGCCCATGTTCATCATGGTGACAATTTTGGCCTATGCCATCTCCAGCTTGCACGTGCCGCACTCCCACTTGGGAGTTGCCATGGGTCTTCTCGGGACCTTCCGGTCTGCTGGTGGCGCGGTGGGAAATGCTATTTTCAACACCATCTTTCAGGACAAGTTCCGGTCCTTTTCCGGGGAGGAAATATCCCGTGCGGCTTTGAGCAATGGGTTGAACCCTGAGGATCTGGCAGCCATCATCCCAGGGGCTATCCAGCACAACCTCGGCGTCCCAGGAGCCCTGGCCGATGTCCAAGGAATGACTCCAGCTATAATGGATGCTCTCCGGGTTGCAGTGCGGACAGCATACGGACGCGCATTCCAGATTGTCTTCTTCGTCACCATCCCATTCAGCGTCATCGCTCTCATATGCTCTCTGTTTGTCGAGGATCCGACGGCTTACATGACGAACCATATTCAGTCAGCAATGCAGACCAAGAAACCTACTCAACCGCTCGCCAAGGGCAACCTCAGTGGGGATGAGAAGCCTGCTTCGAGCTGGAACGAGAATGTCGAGAACAACAGCACAGGGTCGGGGAGAGTAACGAATGAGATCAAGATGGCGTAGCAGAGGGACATTCACTGCAGCAAATGTTGAATGACAGTCGAGCTGGAGGCACGGATGCAAAGTGTTTTATGTCAGATTGAGGCAACTGAGAGACTACTTCTGCGCTGAGCAAGGCAGTGCATAAATGTCATTTAATGCTATTTACGTGAGATAATCGAGTTTTAACATGAGGCGCATCACATTGTGCTACTCGCCGGACCCAGGTATCTGTGAAAGTGAAAGCAAGACGACTTCATAATGTCGTCTTTTCCAATGTAACATGTCCAACTATAAATACCAGGTAACTCGGAGACGAAACTCAACCGCTCTAAGCTGAGTTGGTGCCGAGGTCGGGTCACTATCGAAACCCTATATCCCTTCGCTCCTCTCTCAGCATGTTCCCAGAATCGACAACTCAACGTGTGTGTGTCGCATCAAGGATTCCAATCCTAACGATATGAGCTTAAATAGCTGTGCCCGAACACATGGCTATTCAATTTCCTTTGTTCTTCAGAGCGCGAGGTCAGCCTCAAAGGGATTGTGTCCCAGATCATCCGCATCAGTGTGTCTTTCCAGAATTATCCGACAGACCAATGCCCGAAGCTTACTCGTCTGGTAGTTATCTAGGGTGTTGTTGACGGTTACATCCTACGGGATACGATAGATTTCTGGCCGACAACCTCGGCAACGTGCGCCAGGAATCAGAACAGCTCGAGCAGCCGCGAGCAACTCAACCCATTCACCTCGTCCATCTTTTCAAGCTAGCATCAGATATGATTGGGGCCGTTCTTCCCCAGGCCTCTCCATTCTTGCCACTCAGTATGTTCCAGCACAGTCGACGCAAGAACGTTTACGTCACGACTCTCCATGCCCCCAACTGACGCTCGACAATCTCGCTCTGAATGCACATCCCACTAGCGGATTGCAAATGCTCTTTCCAGAAGCCCGAGTTGCTCCAAAACTGACTCGTTCATACATCCATCGAGAAAACACTCTCCTATAAACGCGAAACTATCTCCGCTGTCTGCTTTCCGCAGCAGAACAGGGACACTACAGCCAAAGAGCACACAGACTAAATCTCCCTTCATGGCCTTCGCCGTAACCATGCCAACACGTCCGTTACGACTAACCATCAGACGGAGCGACAATCTTACCACTGTATCGAAAACCCGACCGAAAAATGTGTCATGGTAGTACTCGTCTTCATTCGGAGCAGCCCCCGAGGAGTCGACATCCGTCTCATGCAGGATGCTCTCGAAGCTGCGGCCCTGAATGCGAAGGGATCTGGTCCACTGAAACCACTCCTGCAATTCCCTGGGAGCGGAGGAACTCGATTTTGTTGACAAGGAAGCAAATGGAGTCTCGAAAAAAGTTGTCGTGGGCATGGCGTATCGCAAATACCGATCCTTCCGGTCCAATACCAAACTTCGACGCACACTTGTGAGAATGTCCGTCGTTGAGCATGTAGAATCAAAGCAGCTTGAAGATTTCATAGAGTCCCATTCGAAACTTTGGACCATTTCGAAGTTCCTGGAACCGGCCAAGCCATCCACCGTATCAACGATAACTCCTTGAGTGTATAGTGTCGAGCTTTCGAATTCATATACAGCGTCTGTGTTGTTTGATGCTGAATAATAAACCGAGGGGTCGACTTCTAGGGCTGCTGGGGAACGAAGATTGCCGATATGAGTCTGGAACTTTGGCTGACCATTGAGGGAATCACTTGAGGATGTCGCTTCTACCAGTGCGGTACCCAGGATGGCCACAAGGATCCCGACGGCGTGCTGTATATCGAAGCGAGACATATGATATCCAGAGACTTGTGCTGCATGATGAAGGATTGTGTGAAACGCAAGTAGACCTCCTGGGTGCTCAGGAAGTAGTCGGCGTTCAGGAGAGACCGATCGGTTGAAAGCGCCATGAGGCCGTAGAGCCGATCTCGATCATCTGTGGCGTCCGTGCAACTAAAGTAGGCGGCCAAGGCGAGGAGTGACAAGATGGCGTTAACTCCCGGGGTTTTTGTAGCCTTGTATAAGCCATGTGCTCTTCGCCGGTTGTTTCCATGGGTGAAGGCGAGAGTATCTTTGATGCCAACCGAAGGGCATTTGTCGGCCATGGATATGCTGCGACAAACGGCGACCCTGCTGGTGTTGCGCGTGCCGCACCAGAACGAAACGCTAGGGGATAGCACAATTCCTGAACGGTCCAGACCCTAGACCACCATTTTCGCGAGAGCAGGTTTGTAAGAGCAGTCCATCGTGTCCGATAGTGATCTTCCTGCAATATGGCGCGAACGTCGGCGACACTGAGCTTGCGTCGGGTGGTCTTGTCGAGGAACTTGATGAAGTCCATAGCAAGGTCGCTGTCGCTCGACGACTCTCCCAGCCAGACAATGACTTGTTCAGCCTGACGATAGATGAGCTGCATGAGCTGCACCTGACGACCCCTCTCTTCTAAATTGGCCTGGTTGATGCAGATTGAATCAATCCACCACCATCTGCCGTCGAGCAGCATGTTTTTCCATCTCAGAGTTTCAACAAAGGACCGGAGTGAGTCCAAGACCGGAAGCAGGCGGTTATATATCTCCACCGCAAAAGATTTTGTAGGACCGGCTTTATCAGAAGCCCACGTGTAGGAGATGGAATGGTACGGAGGGAGTGACTGCTCGACCGAGAAAGCCTCCAAGACAGCGGAAACGCGGCTTTTATCCCGAACAAATTTCAATAACCGTATCTGGTCATGTTGGATCGGGCTATATGCACGGAGGGTTATATCCACAGTCCCAGCTTGTCGTTGCTGATGACCCGGCTGCAGAAATCGCTGCGCGCACGTGGATCGATCAGAAGTCGGGTCTGGATCGAAGTCAATTACTACGAAGGCCTTATAATGAGTGGCTAGCAGGGGCAACAGAGGATATTGTCGCCGCCATAACAAAGCTCGATGACCAGGACTTTCTGCCGAGCAAGTTTGGAGATGCTGTACCAGCAGGCACTCCATTGGGCGTTCCTGATAGCCCAATCAATCCGGGCACAAAGGTTAATTTGTGGCTTGAGAATCTCCCATCTCCAGGCATCGAATCGGGTTCTGCTGGTGCAAATCGATACAGTGGCCACAAGCAGAGCGCGGACGAGAACGAAGGGGAGGCTGCATATAGCCAGGAGAACCCCATACTGAGCCATCGCCTCCACCATGCCGCCGACGAGTCAGGCTCGACAGATTACCTCTACGAAAGGGCCCAATCTGACAGCGACGCCAGCCCTGTAACTTTAACTGTACCTGGCGTACCGAAAAGGTTCAAATTTCCCAGCCTCGTCGCGGCGAAAAGCGCGGCGACCTGCTCAGCCGTCTACAACGCAGTCAGGGTGGACAATGCGGAGGAACTTAGGGACCTTCTTTCCAAAGGTGCCGATGTCAACTCTTGGAAGGGACCATGTGGTACGGCGCTAGAGGCAGCATGTGCAATGGGTGATAGTGTGTGTGTCCAGTTGCTACTGGACGCAGAGGCCGACGTCAACGAAGGAGGACGCGTAGGCTCCCCGTTGGAGCTCGCGTCTATGTACGGTCATAGCGATATCGTCGAGAAGTTACTCGCGGTATTGAAAGAGAATAACGCGTCCAGCGACGCCCCAGGACCTCTCTTCATCGGCTCTGCACTCTACAAAGCGTCTGAGAGGGGGCACGATGCAGTGGTTCGGTCGCTACTGCGCGAAGGGGCCGATGTCAACGCTTCGACAGGACTCTTGGGTACCGCGCTAGCAGCAGCATGTGCAGGGGGCCGCGTTGTCTGTGCCCAGTTGCTACTGGACGCAAAGGCCGACGATAACAGAGGAGGACTCTTTGGCTCCCCGCTGGAACTCGCATCTAGGTACCATCATATCGACATCGTCGAGAAGCTACTCGCAGTCTTGAAAGTGAATCAAGGGTCCAGCGACAATCTGGGGTCCAGCGACAGTCCAGGACTACTCTCCACCGGTTCTACACTCCACGAAGCGGCCAAGAAGGGGCACGATGCAGTGGTTACATCTCCAAGCCAAGGCACAGATGATCAATGTGCTCTCGCCCAGACCGCATCGTCAGCTCCCCAGCTGTGGCTGTCTGCTGTGCTTCCTTGACCAAGAGATTGAAACCGCCAAGTGGTACAGCGGATTGCCCCGAGTCGTCACTGATCCAGTTTCCCACACATTAACGGACATGAGAAACAACTCAGCCAACTCCTCGGAGGGTCATGAGCCAGTTTCACCACGCGAGACGGGAAGAGATGTGGTTGATGAGGGGCGACGAGCTCGGCAGGTTCGGAAACACCATAGGACTCTGGCCAACTCTGGCAATCCGTCTGTCGCCCGCCTGGGCTTTTTCCCGCCAGGAGTTGCAAAGCGATAGGACAGGGCCAACCCGCTCGCCAGGTAGTCAAAAGTTAGCGGGCGAGGCAGTTATAATGACCGTACTACGGGAGCGCTTAGCGAACTAAATACCGGCCATCCCTGTAGCGGTGCTACTACATAGATAAATAGTATAAAGGCTTTTTAAATAACTAGCCCAGAAGTAGTTATTAGATTAGTATTATAGAGGCAGGTTTGTTATATAGGCGGCTCCTATAGTTAGGGTACGTAATAGGTCGACTTAATATTTATTGCAATAAGTATAAATTATCATTACTCCTAAATATGACGGTTGGTCTTTTCCAAGGGAATAAACTGGCTGTACTGGGTTTATTATTAGCAGAGAACTTAGGCGTAACTGTGCAATAGGTAACAAAGAGGATTGTCACATCTCAGTAATGTGTCAATCAGGGATTGATGTAACTAAATTCTGTTGATAGCTGAGGTAGCTTCTACATAGGAGAGTGTGAAGGAGCGTGTACTATATACTGAGAGCGCTCACCATGGTTTCTTCCACGGTGCTCACTCGTGCAGTCTCGGCTGCAGATATCAGTCTCTTATCAATCTCCTATGGGCTAGTAAGGCGGCAGGCCCTTCCCCGCAGTATCAAATCAAGGCTTCTTAATGGCTAACATCAAGATCATTGTCTTTCAAACGAATGGTGTAGGTTGTGGCTTGCATTGAGAATCAGTTCTAGGCCCAAGAGGCGTACTGAAGGCTGCCAAGTAAATGGTAGGTCTGTATGTGCCATTTCTACGTGGTATTCGATGATAGGTCAACAAGAAACTTGCCAATCTGTGCCATGCTTTGTGGAGAGACTTGCTTCAACCGCGGGTTTATCTTGATCGACAAGGTATTCAGTACTGATTAGTAACTAGTCTCTTGAAGCCCCTGCGGCCTGTATCTGTATGGGTGTTTCCCCACATCTTGATAGAGGATCCATAAAAGAGCCCATAAATCACTCAAGCTTCTGGTCAATCTAGCTGTGACACGTTTCACAACATGGCCTCTACTGTAGCAATCTGCCTTCTCAGCTTGGGCCTGGCAGCTTTGACTGCCCTGCTAGTAGCTCAGGTCTCCAAAATTGGCCAGCGGCCCGCTGGCTTCCCTCCTGGCCCGCCAACAGTGCCGCTTCTGGGCAACTTGCACCTGGTTCGTCCATTGGATTATGGCCGTTTGACATCTTATTAACGTGTTTAGATGCCGACTAAACGCCCTCATCTGCAGTTCCAGAAGTGGGCAAGACAGTACGGGTCAGTATCCAGGTGCCAAACCTTGTATCCATAGTCGTGCGTGCTGATACAGCTGCAGGCCGATATATTCACTTATTCTTGGCACCAGAATCATGGTTGTCCTATCTTCCCCCGAGGCCGTAAAGGATTTGTTGGATAAGAGGAGCGGAATCTACTCCGATAGGCCCGATATGTACATCGGCCAGAGTATCGCCAGCGGCGGCCTCAGACTTATACTTATGGTGAGCTGCATCTCTTTCTGGCTTCTTCACTCTAACCGGTAACCCGAGCAATAGAAATACGGTAGTAACTGGCGCATGATCCATCGCATGATGCACAAGGCTCTGAATATCACCGTAGCGGCAGCCTATCTTCCTTACCAGGATCTCGAGAACAAGATTCTGCTGGCCGGACTACTGGACACGCCAGACGACTTCCTGCTTCACATCAGGCGTTCCTCCTATTCGCTTTCCACGCAAATGATATTTGGGTTTCGGTGTACCAGCAATCAGGATCCGAAACTCTTACAACTTTTCCATGCACGTCGTTTCTAACCGGCCTTTAGCGGAGACGGTAGAGCTAACGTTTGGCAGGGGTTCGAGAAATGGAGCGCGCTGTCCGGGAGTGCCAGTGCACAGCTGGCAGATCTATATCCTGCTCTGCAGAAGCTTCCGGACTTCATGGCGCCAAATGTCAACTATGCAAAGGAGCTGCACAAGAAGGAGAAACAGATGTATCTTGGTCACTGGATGAGGACGAAGAAGGCCATCATAGACGGCTCTGGATTAGTATGTGCATCCTTAATTCCCCTCTCTAGAGGAACCCTTCGCTAACGGTGCTGCGCTGACAGCCTTGCTTCTGCAATGATATTTATCGCGGCCAGCTGATCGAGGGATTCTCCGATGACGCCGCAGGCTATATCAGCGGGTCGCTTCTCGATGCTGGATCGGATAGTACGGCTTCGACACTCTACGGCTTTATCTTGGCAATGGTCATCTGGCCTGACGTTCAAAAGAGAGGCCAAGAAGAAGTTGACCGTGTGGTCGGGCAAGATCGCCTGCCCATCATGGAGGACTATGACCAGTTGCCTTTCGTTCGCTGCTGTATCAAAGAGACGCTTCGCTGGATGCCGACTGTGGTTCTCGGCGCACCACATGCCGTTATGAAAGACGATAACTATCTAGGCTACCACATTCCAAAGGATGCCATGATCATCAACAACGTTTGGTCAGTACTTTGAGCCATGGATGCCTATGCTACGGTGCCCATTTCTGATCTCTCAAATAGGTCAATTCACATGGATGAAACAAGATCACCGGAGCCGCGCGTATTCAATCCAGACCGATTTAAACATGATACATCGACGCTTTTCCAATCCGTAATTGGAGACGTTTCGAAGCGAGATAACTTCGTCTTCGGGGCTGGACGCCGGCTCTGCCAGGGTATTCATATTGCTGAGAGGTCGCTGTTCTTGGCTATCTCGCGATTATTCTGGGCGTTTAACTTTTCCCCCGCCAAGGATGAACATGGGATTCCTGTGCAGTATGACCCAGACGATTTGGTCGGAGGCATTACTGTTCAGCCGGCAGACTTCCCTGCCGTCATTGAGCCTCGTTCCCGGCATAAAGCAAGTATTACTAGGAAAGAGGCGCAGGACTGCGAGAAGCTGCTTCATCCGGAGACTTTACAGTGGCAGAGGGCCCCAGAAGGAATGATATTTGATACCAACTAAGGTGGAAAGATAGATGACGAGAGAAATACCACGTTCCATAGTAATTTAATTTAGTAGAAGGTGTTTGAGGTGAAGATGGTGATCAACTGGTTTCGCTTGTTGACGAGTAGACGAGTTAATTTGAATACATGGGGTTGCCTTGAAATCTAGCTCCGGTAGACATTCAACATTTGGTCCAATTGTTGCATACTCTACTCGTATCATGCCCCTTGATTCCGACAATCCTATTACTGGTCTGCGGAAAGCATGGCCATCAGGGAAGCCCTGCTGTTTTAAAGAACGAGGACATCAGCAGTTACCAGCGAACCAACTCCTGCACCTTAACCGGCAGACCAGACTTCATAGAATGGTTGGCCCCGACTCCTACCAGAACTGCATTACCACCGTCACGTATGTACGCGGCTCTCTTGAAGTTATCGTTGTCGTCACCCACGAGGACATCGTGCAACAAAACTGGATCCCCGCCACCATGGCCACCCTCGCTCTTAACAACGTCCACCACGTACGGCTCCTCAAACAAGGGGTAGACAACAATCTTTGTCTCCTCGACACCGCCCTGAATGTACTTCTGCTGCTCGCCATTGTTGTTCTTGGCAACTGGCTCGCCGCCAGCCGAGTAACCGCCTTCGACAACGTTGATCTCGATCCGGCCTTTGCTTCCGTTGAAGACGCAGCGGTACCCCTCCCATGGCGCGTACGCGTACGTGTTGTACGTCATGACAGCGCGGTTCTTGTACTTGATGATCATGGAGAGGTTGTCTTCGATGGTGATGCCTTCGGCGAAGCAATTCCGGTCGCGGATGTAGCCGTCTTCATGTTCGGCATCCAAGTAGAGCTTCTTTAGGCGATCGTTTTCGTCGATGTGAATGGCAAACGGGTCATTCTTGGCATCGTCGTTGTTGAGATACCGCTCCCCAAGATTTTGGACGCCACGTCTTTCAGCGTTTTCCTTTCCGTAGAAGCGCAGATCGCCGATGCAGTAAACCAGCTCAGGTTCAGTATTAAGCCAGAAATGGACCAGGTCAAAGTGATGAATCGACTTGTGCATCTGAATACCTCCGCTGGTCTCCTTGTTGCGGTGCCAACGACGCATGAAATCAGATCCATGTGCACAATCGAGGATCCAGTCCATGTGGACGGTCGCGATCTCACCGATGACGTTGGACTCGATGAGCTCGCGAACCTTGGTGTGGTGGGGAGCATAGCGATAGTTGAAGAGAACCCGGACCTGTTTTCCGCTTCTCTTTTCGGCGTCGATCATGAGCTGCAGCTTCTCCTCGTCGATGGTCATGGGCTTCTCGGTAATCGCATCACAGCCCAGCTCCATGGCGCGAATGCAATAGACGTGGTGAAAGAGATCGATGGTCGTCACAATTACAACGTCTGCTTTCTGCTCTTGAACCATCTTGTCAAAGTCCGTGTCCTTGTAGGTGGGCACACGCGAGCCCCCGAGCTCGACAATGTGGTCATTGGCGGCATTCATGCGAGTCTGGTTTGTGTCGCAGATCCCGACGACTTTGGCGACCTCGCTGAAATCTTGGATGATACTCTTGTAGTAGAACTCGGACCGTACGCCCATGCCGACGATGGCATAACGTTTGAGCTGAGGTGAAGCCATGATGGAGGGCGGAGGGGCAAGAGCTGTTTAGGTGGAGATATTGAAGATGTCAAGTTTTCAAAGCAAGATAGATTCCAAACGAGTCACCTACTACACCTACTTGTTTTATACACGAGCATTTAGCCATGTATGCCCCCTACAGGTTGCTCCATGCCACTGCAGAATCCTTCCAATCACGCTTATATTCAGCAAGCCATCATCCGTCAGACTGCAGAGTACGTGGCTGTGACGGAACTGCAGCCGACCCATTTCGAGTAAAGATCTGATCTTCTCCCGACGATTTGTGGGAAATGAGGAGGCGGAAGCTTCCCATTGAGGTTGGAGCCAGCCATACTGCAGACTATCCAAGGAGCCCGATGACCCGCCAGCCGGAACGCGGCAGCTCTGACGAGGCCAGGCCCAACAAATCAGTAAGATTTATTGTACCCAGTTAGCCCTTGTCTAGGCCAATCATGCCGTGCGGGGAAGGCAGCATGATGGGAAGGACAGGCAGGGATCGACATGAGACTTGCTTCTTTTGGGTCGGGAACTCTTGAAGAGCTACTTTCCAAAAGAGGGGTGTTGCCGACGTACGATGGCGCCCTTCTTGTCGAAGCCATCTCCTCTCTGTCGTCCAAGACGTGCAAATCATCGAGAGTCATCTAACGGGGCGGGTATCTTTGTATAGCTGCAATGGAGTTAGTGTGGCAGTCTTCAGGGACGACTTCAAGGAAAAGGACTTCCCAAGATAAGTCGATAGTCTAACAAGAAAGGCGTGGGTTGCTGACAGTGTATTCTCGCTTCTACCTTGCCAAGGCTGTCGTACACGCAAGAAGCGATGCTATCATGATGAGGGCGTCAAGAGCGTGCAAAATGGCGGAGCCTCGCCGTCTGACTCGCCTGGAGAGGCCATCAGCACGCGAGTGTCTAGTACAAGTCCAGGGCGAGTTCACGAATACGATCCCGAGTCCGTCCTGGAGGACTTATCGCCTCTTGCTCAGCCAATATCAGCCCGTCACTCGCAGTCTTGTCCAGCTCCCTCGCGAGCTTCACTAGGTCTCGCTCAGGCAACTGCATCGGGTCCATCGCCGGCGCAAAAGGCGCGCCGTCAGTTGATCTGGTACAAAAGATACCGGAGGCGAGCCACTACGCCAAAACTATCTGAACACCATAAACGATATCTTGAAGATGTGGGAGCCCTCCTCCAGCTACCCAGGACAACGACGGAGGGTCTTTTGCCTATTTACATGTCCCTTCTTGACGATCTTATTCCCATCATGGATGCGGCCAGCGTCTTTCGCGATCTGAGCAATGGGAAATCTTCTATATATCTAGTGAGAGCAATATGTCTCGTCATCTGCAAAGCACAGCAAGCGGCTCCTTTCCTACGGCTAACCGACGGTGGCCCACTCTTGAACCACATGGACTTCGCGTCCAAGTTGCTAGAGGGCCTTGATGCAGCAATCAAAGCAGATCTTGAGCCTGATCGGGTGACCAAGATTCAAGTCCTGGCGTTGATGCACCTTCACAATGACGGCCAAGGCGGTGTCGACCGGTCCTCGAGTTACCTGTCACAAGCTATCAGCGAAGCGTGGTCTGTGTCTCTGCATTTCAAGGTTGCTGGCAACCCGGACCAAGAACAGTGTGATTTTCTATGGTGGTCCCTCCGGAATTTCGACCGACTGAACAAGCCCATAATGGGAGCAGCGCCTTTTATCATTGACGATACCGACATTTCCATCAAACGCATTACCCCCAAGGACGGAAGTTACCGCTCTCAGCTTATGGGAGTGTCCTTGATTCTGGGAGATCTCATAGCTACAGCAACCAAGGTCTACAAAGCCAGCTCTAGGGCAACCGTTGACGGCTGCCATGAGTTTCCATCGCTCGTGGAGCTCACTTCAGGCACCAATTTCAATGCCTTCCACAGGTCTCACAGGGGTGAGTCAATTTGCCGAGGTAGTCCTCTAGTACTAACACCGCAAGGCTATCTCGAGATCTGGTACCATATTGCTGCCATGCTGTCGTGTCGACATAGTGGACCAGGAAGCGTGCAATACAATAGACGGCTAGCATCAGCAGATCGTGTTCTCAGTCTTGTCGCTCGCGGGCAGCATGAGACTCTCCCTCCACTTCCCTTAGTGCCATATTCCATATCCATGGCCACGACCGTCATATACCGCGCATTGCGTGATGGTAGACGAGACATGAATACGTCGTGCCTTGATCTTGGCCTTTGCTGCGATGCACTTGACGCCCTTGGGCAACGGTGGACAAGTGCTCAGGGTGTCGCCAAGCTAGCCAACAGGCTATGGAAATCTAGCATGTCGATAACAGAATTGAATGCCCTTGGCAACTGCGCTCAATCCAACGAAGGCCCGGAAGTTGGCACAGTCACTGCAGAACAATCATCGCCTCGTCAAAACAACGTGGCGGCCGATTTAAATGGAGGATTAATCCCAACGCCTGTGTCACTCCAGGCAGATCACCCCTGCTATTCAGCACAGGCTTCGGATGGCTGTCAGAACTATCAGGGTCAGTTTGTAGAGCCTTGGCCGGGTCTCGAAGAGTCACTTTTCCAATTTAATGGATCCTTCGACGATCTGTTCGATTACGGAATGTCTGATGTGTTCCGGAATCCTTCTAGCTGGGAGTTCCTTCATGTAGCCAGCTTTCAACCAGCATACGAGGGGCAGTATGTTGGGGACTGACCAGTGGTTTACTCAACCAAGTCTTGCAACCCGATGCCTAGCACGGAGGAAAAGGAAAGGGGCTCTAGTAGGGCAGTCCATAGTCCCCTTAAACTGACATTCTATATATTTAAGATAAATGCTTTCTTAGGTTGCGCAATATCCTTTGGTACATGTCTACTTCCCAAGGGGGTACTTCCCAAGGGGGTATCCTCATGCAACTGAAGGGCGGTGCGCCATTGATATAGGTGTTTATGCATTTGGCGCAAGGCTTTGGTGCTTTTGCCCCTGTCTTTACAAGATTATCGCCCCCGATAACATGCGTGTGCACCAGTTCGACCTCTGCTGAGCCGATCTTTAGAGTCTAGTCTGTGAGGAGTCCCCATGCTCTCGCTGCCTTACCAGGCAGCGCCATATAAGCCTCCAAAGCCAATGGGCCACGGAAGACCTAGCGCAGTTCGAGCACGTAATTATCTCTCGTAAACTTTTCTCTGTTTCTTGACCCCCAAGAAAGCTGGCTAATTAAAACTTACTGGGCCATAGGAAGAGATCAAGAGATGCTGGAGCCAACGAGAAGAAGGGTCAGGCATTATTGCGGCTTTTGTGCTGACAGTAGAGTAATATCGTTCCTCATAAGGGCTCCATTAGGACAACGCCTCGGTGGCGAGCGGCGGCGAGAGTTAATTCCGGCCGGAGAAGCAAACGGATGTCTATCACAGCCTTATGGGGGTCTCGACTGGAATGGGTGGAGATATAGCATCCCCCCTTGAGGGTCTAGGCTCTGATGGCAAAGGCCGCCTTGCTATCAGGGTCCCATGCCTGACTATCACCAGAGTCATGTCGATCCTCAGGATGGCTTCTAGGCTTAACAAGAGCTAGCTAAGCCGGAAAACAAGTTCTCAACCCGCAGGACTCGACCACTCCATGCTGACTGGCTTGAAACCATTGCTAAAACGAGAGAAGAGAATCAAGTTGCTGTGACCACGAGACTCAGTCCATGCAAGCCACTCAAGACAAGTGGCGATCTTCGGGCTGAATGTCGTCCATTGCAGGCGACGCCAAAGAGCGCCCTTTCTCTTGGCACCACTCATTCAACCTCGTCCTCGCAAGCCTCATCAGCCAATTTGCATTCAGCTGAGCTGGAATGCCCAAGATATTTAGATCCGCACCCCGCCAGCCCCCATAAAAGGACATGTATTACTTGTGTCAAGCTGCGCTCCCAGACTTCTAGTCCCACTGAATGAGCCTCGACATGAAGCGACTTCTCAACGGCGCGATTGTCCTCGCCACAACAGACGCTTTAGCGCTTTCCGAGCCGACGAATGGGCATCATGTTGGGAACATGGATGAACCTGCGCCGACGGCGATGATGGAGCTACTAGATCTACGACACTTGGGCGAGCGCCAAGCATCTGAGTCCGGCTACACCACGTTTACAATCGCTTCTGATCGCACGTGCGGATTCCTCTCTGGCTCTGAAGGCAACCCAATTACCTGCCGGGAAGACCCATGCACTTGGGAGTTGGAATCGCTGAAAGGCGTCTTCTGCGGAGACATTGGGAAGTACACCACGTGCCTCAACAGCGAAGATGCCAAGGACCCAGACACCTGCGATGATGTTTGCCGCGGCAACATATACAACATGCTCTGGTGAGAATCATTACCGTTTAGCAAAGTATTCTTGATCACTAAACACCATACTTGACGATTACAGCACCGATGCAGACAGGCCCTCCTGTACGACCTGGGCCTTCCCCTCGGGCATTCGAGAATTCCAATGCGGTTCCGCATCGATCGGGAGGGTCCAGAGCGTCGAGTTCACCTACGAGAGCCAGGGAGACCGTGAGCTCATAACTACAGTAATTGGTGGCCCTTCGACCACCATCGAGAGTATCTCTGAGCTAGAGACAGGCACTGCCTCCGAGCCTGACACTACGACGGAAACTGGCAGTACTAATATCGGAGCCATTGTTGGCGGCGCTGTTGGAGGATTCGTTGTCCTCGCTGTGTTGGTAATGGGAACCATCTGGCTACTTCGGCGAAAGAAAAATCCAACACCGCCATCCCAGGAAGCTCCTCCTCCTCATACTTCCCCCCAGCCTGCTGTGGCACAGCAGCAATCCCCCATGGACCAAGTGCCGTCAATGAGCGCAAACTTTGGAAAGCCTGGAGCGGCATCGACAGCGCAGTCAGAATGGCGAGAGTCAATGATGACTATTCCCGACCCAACCACCAGCCCTGCTTCTCATCAACGTTCCCATAGTCAGCCATATTTGCCTGCTGGTCAGACATCAGGGCCTGGCGCGGTCTATGCCGAGGTGAGCGGCGAGACCGCGCAACCTCGGATTGCGGAACTAGGTTAAATGGGCAGCGGGCACGTGAAGACCCTGTGGGAACCCGAGGCACTATTAAATAAGCTATCATTTAGAATTCAGTGCAGTTCACTTGCTTCATGCCATTTCTAGGAGTTCAGCAGCGTGGGCTATATGTGGCTTATAACCTAATCGCTACACAAGGCGGCATTACCATAGACGAGCCTTTCAGTACCACCCTCATGCATATCTAGCTTATCAAAAGACCAATCAAGGAAACACGGAGACAAATCAACATCATATTATTGATCAGGTGAGGTGGCAATCACCGCTCCCCGGCCCGAGCTTTAGTGAGGCTGTATTAAAATCGGCTTCCAGCACTAAACCATTCTACCAATTTTCTCTCCACTATCAACATGGCAGATATCAAGGACTCTGAGAAGCCGAGCGAAACTTTGGGAAGGTCTTGAGATGTCCCACAGGAGAAGTCTCCCTCTCCAGCCTCCCCCAAGGAGATCGCAGCCGTAACATCCGCCCAAGGCCCTCCGAGGGCCCAGCGGCTACGGTAGGCACGTCGGATATTCTTCCCCCACAGCATTGGCAGCAGACAGCCCCAGTAAGCATATGTAGACAGTATGAGACCAAATTGGAGCTGAAAGCTACGTCCCAGGAATCGGACAATGAAGACACCGACTCAGCGCTAGAAGACAATGAGAGCTCTACTGCATCCATCACCTCTAGCATCCTCAAGTACAGGACTATTCTTGGTAGAACGTTTCACAGTGAGCAGGGCAATGCGCATTACTGGTTTGCTGAGCCCCCTCTCCGTCAAGTTACTACAGCTGATGTTGCTGGCAAGGGGAGCCAACGATGAACAGCAAAATGAGGCCATGGATATTAAGTGAGATTTGTCCAGAAGATTTGCCGGACTTTGCATGATTGCCTTGTTTGACGGTCCTTTAGCCACCATTGCCAAACTCTCTGTCTCGAAGGAAACCTATTTCTTGCGCCGCTTGACGGCGGCATCAAGGTGAGTTGATCGTCACCACCGAGGCCTTGTCATCATTTGCTCATTCATGCACCCAGAAAGCCGTTGACATTGGAACGGGAACGGGTACGAAAAAGAATCTCTGAATGCTCAACCCTAGCCCCAACCATGTCCACAAGACTAACTAGGTTTCTCTCATCTGGGTATCTGGGCGATGTAGGTTGGGCCTCCGTGACTGGTGAACTCAGGAACTAATCTCTACTACCTAGTGACTTTGCCGATCAATTCCCTTGTTGTGAAGTAATTGGAACAGATATTTCACCTATCCAACCGAGCTGGATTCCCCCGAACCTGCAATTGTAAGCCTCAATATGGTCTTCGCACTGACTGACGAGCACTACGGTAGCTGACTTCTCCTCCTGCGTAGCCAAATCGACGACTGCACCCGGGAGTGGACTTTGACGAAAACTCTCTCGACTACGTCCATATCCGTTTCTTGACCGGATGCATTGCCGACTGGAACGCCCTGCTCAAGGAGGCATATAGATGCCTAAAGCCCGGTGGCTACATAGAGAGCATGGAGCCGTCTGGCTATATGCAGAGCGACGACAACACCGTCGAAGAAGATAGTGCCATGGGCCAATGGGGCAAGATCTTTGTGGAAGGTGGCAAAAAGATTGGCCGGACCTTTACAGTTGTGCAAGATGAGATCCAGAACAAGGCCATGACGGAGGTCGGATTTGTCGACATTCAGGAAATGGCGTACAAGGCGAGTAACCACTGCCATGTTTTTTGGCGGGTAGACTAGATGAGAGTTCCTGCTAACACTTGGCTTTCCTTAGTCCCCGATTGGCAGCTGGCCTAAAGATGAACGGCTAAGGGAGATCGGCCAGTGTGCTCAACTCGTGATGGAGCAAGACTTTGAGGGACGCATCCTCTTCATGACCAATGTTCTAGGCGGCTGGACTAGAGAGGAGATTCAGGTGTATGTTGCTCACTTGCGTCGCGAGATCCGCTCGGGAAAGAAACATGCCTGGTACTGGCAGAAAGTTGTCTGGGCTCGAAAGCCGGATCCAGAATAGATTAGCGTTCAGGACAGAAGCAGGCATGTCTTGTGTCTATTGATTCACATTCAAGCATTTAATCATTTCTCCTAAAATAGAAGCCTTCACCCTCTTTCCACCATCCCTTCTCATACCGCCACAGACTCAAACCAACCACCTTGCCACTGCTCCCTTCAAAGTCTTCCTTCAGCCCCCTCAAACAGCCGCCCACCTTTTTCTTATCCCCTTCTTTGTTCATGATGGTATAATGGCCTCTCCACTTCTCCCTCGCATCCTGCTCGCTAAGGAACGGCGTCCACTGGCTTCTCAGCTCGGTTCGTATCTTTGCTGCTTTATGCTGGGCGTCGTCATTGATGTTGATCCCAACGCCTTTGGCCATTTCGAAAACACCATGGCTTCCAGCTGTGATTACAAAGCTATTTGTTCGGCCTGCTGCAGCCCTAATGTCTTTTTTAATATCGTCGAGCTTGGATCCTGGCAGGGCGTGGAAAAGTGTGATATGCGCGTTGAGCTTGAGTAGCCGACTTGAGAACCAGCGCTCACGCAATGCAGCCATGGTGCGATGATGAGATTCATCCGTAAGCAGAGTTAAAATGTAGTGCTTCTCTTCATCGTTATCCGTGTTGGGCTTGTGGGCTTGACGGCGTTGATGTTGAGGATGGCTAGCGTGGTGTATGTCGTGTTCTGTTGGCGCGACGGCTGAGATGGTTGTTCTGGGGATTCTGTGCATAACGGCAAGATGTATAGGTGGTCTAAATATTTGCATACTGAAAAGGGGAGTCCAATATTTGAGGTGGTTGTTGTGCATGGGAATTCTCGTGTTGGCCTATTTGTGCGACTAAGCTACGAGATGGTGATGACGTCGTTGAAGACTTGAAGCGCCAAGAATGACGGCATTTCAGCTCTCCAAACTGATCGAGTACTTTAACCAAGGGGGCTTCC
Organism: Fusarium cyanostomum; assembly: GCA_014824385.1. NCBI lineage: Eukaryota > Fungi > Ascomycota > Sordariomycetes > Hypocreales > Nectriaceae > Fusarium > Fusarium cyanostomum. The sequence goes on along the minus strand of JABCKW010000003.1, from coordinate 135,160 downwards.
AGCCGAGAGTGTTGTTGACGACCTTGGCGGTGAGAGTGGTCCAACTCTCCTCAACCTCATGGTTAGCATCGTCTAACTTGCAGCATCCCAAGATCGCACTCCATATTCTCGTCAACAAGACAAAGAAAACGTAGATAGGTTTCAGGGCAGTACAGAAAGACGGGCAGCAAAATGGCTTCACCGAGTCCAATGCGTTCACAAGCAACTGCTCGATAGTAAGACCCCAAAGATATTTCATTTATCTGACCATGCCTCTCCCCATCCATTAGGGGAGAGATTATGGGAAACAGGGTTACTCATGTCACACATGAAGCTGATTGGTGGTCCTGTCGAAGGCATCAAGATACTCCTGGAGCGGGCGGTTGAGGTCGACTTCCAGGGCCCTCGTCGCATTTGGACCTTGTCCAAATTAAACAACCGACGGAGAAGGGAATTTATCGTATCAAAGGCGGCCAGAGAAAAAGATTCGGTGACGGTTTGAAGGCGTCGCCGAGGCTCTAGCTAGACTAGATAATAGTAGGTATCTGGTCAACGTTAGTGAGTTGGACTAATCAGCAGCGTTAGAAAATAGCATATCAATACTTTGGAACCTCGTTTTCAAGGCTAGCATCAAGGCTCAGATCTTTAGGCGTAATGCTACGTCATAAGCAACCCCACCTATAATAACCCAACCCAACAACCAAGATTCCTTGCTTCACCTTCAAGCCACATCAAAGTATTCTTCACTCTCCTAAGTTTACCAGGTAATACCGCTCATCATAAGAGACTAAAGATCCTCGAGCTCACAACGCTTCGAAGTTCCCTTGAACCCTCGTATAAGGCCATCATCATGTCCGAGAGTGAGACCAAAGACCAAGATGGCGGCAAGCCATCCACCAAGGAGAGAATCATGAAGGAAATGCAGACACGCCTGGATGAAGCAAAAGGGCTGCAAGAGAAGTCCATGGAGCTTCACAAGCAGGCAGACGAGGCAGAAGACCCGGAAGTCGCCGAAGAATTGAGGTCTGAAGCTCGTGAAATCGACAAGAAAGCCGCCAAGCTGATGAAGACGGCTGAACGCCTAGAAGCAGGCTGGCTGCAGGGAGGTGCTGTTGGGACTGGAATAGGTGCTGGAATCGCAAGTGGCATCGGAATCACCGTCGGCTCGTTGCTCACGGGCGTAGTCGCAATTCCAACTGGAGGCTTGGGAATGTTGATAGGGGCTGGCACGGGTCTGATACATGGTCCCTGGGTTAAATACACCGACGCATTTGGCAAGGACGAAGCGGACTCGATTGTGGAGGAGGCTCAGCAGGAAGCGGAGAAGGTCGCCAACTCGTGATCAAGACATATATTGAGAAATGCAGCTGCGCGGTCAAGGAGGGGCTGGCGGAGAAGAATCAAGAGATCACCCTTGTATTTGGACAAAAGGCTTCAGCAGATTACCAGTATTAGGCCCGCCAAAGTTGGAAGAGGTGAGCAGAGGCGCAAAGGGCAGATGGTGGCGAGAAAATGCTGCACAGGCATAGGCTCAGCGCGAAGGTGGCAAATCAAGGCAAGGAGCCGGGAAGACTGTGAAAGCGTCATACGAGAACACCAAAACGTTCGGACCAGCACCATGCCAACATCGCCCATGGTGGAATCAGATTCCAGGACCCAGCTGTTGCCAGCGTTATCAATGACCCACCAGGTGACCATATAAGGAGCCTTGAGGCTGTGTTGAGTATGTCACAAGAGACCAGGTACGCATATCGACGCCTTCTCGACATATGCCCCCCGTTATACAATGTGACCGAGACTAATGGGGTAGCGGTGTATAGCATCTTCCCTGTGCTGTATTGCAGAGTCTACAAGTGAAAGGTGCATTTGCGAGCTTTACAACAAGGGTCCTGAACTGCAGACGATGAGAGATAAGACGTAAAACCCTCAAAGTGGCATGTTTAGAGTCTCTTATAGAGGGGGACGATTCAATCCGCCTGCGCAAAGATCAGTCCTTACCGTGAGTGGCTTTTATTTCGGCGCGAAGGGAACACACCGAGGTAAAATTGGCCAAGAGTGCGGCAGAGTCTCGACCTTGCGATAATCACCAGCTCCTTAGGCGACAAGGCTAGAATGCATAACGTGGATTTTCAAAAAGACACAGCAAGTATAATATATCAGCTGTTCTTCAGGAGGGCAAAAATAAACCTATGTATGCGTCATCCGGAATTCGAATCCGAGCCTCAACTTTTCTCAATGGAAGAGTTGAATCCTAACCCCTAGACCAATGACGCTAATTAACAGATGTTTTAAATAATTCAGACCTAAGAGGGTTTTCTTGGGTGGCATAACGATCACTGCGGCATTACTAGGTCGTCTTGTCCTGGTTTTCTATTCCCAAATGTGGCCCTTTGAATAGATCAAAGCACCACAGCAGCATAAGTACCACCATCAGGCATCAAGGCTTCCAGTCTTGATAAACTACCGCTGAACCTCTGCTCAGTATCCAGCGAAGCTGCGTTACCATACTGCGGCGAGGAAATGCTAGAAGCCGTGACAACCACGTTGGCGGCCAGACTAGTAACGATAGCCATCAATCTAGCCCAGCTAAGCGGAACACAGAGGGAGCCTTAGCAAAACTAGAGACTATGTGGCTTACGTAGCAAATGCTAGCGCAGGAACAACCTCTAGCAAAGTTTCGATAATCCACCCCAGGATGGTCCAAACTATGCTCGCCCTGTTATTAATTAGCAATGGTGTTAGTACAGAGTGGGAGCAGAGCGCGAGATGTCTTCTTTCAGCCCTAGAAATAATGCTTAGCACCCGTCTACACACAGGGACATACAATGTAACCTACACAGAAGCATTGACGATGGCTTAGCCCGCCCCCGCTCCAAAGCACAGCCATGAGTGAGCCAAAGGGTTGGTCCCGTCTCAAACAAACTAATCTGGCCGACGGTCTTCACGGGGAGTCACTGAGCGACTCCATTCCTTGAGCCACTGGGCCTGTATCAACGCCGTGGAGGAATAACATAATGGGAACTTCGGAGTTATCTGATTCTCTCCCCCTTCATCGGATCAACAAGCCTCTTCTTCCCGCCGTGTCGGCTTGTAGGCTAAGATTTCCGGCTCTTTTCTGCCAGACTATCGAGCTATGGTGCTCAGATGATACTTGTCGTTGGACCTCCGGATTTCCTATTTAGGCACCGCAAGGAGGGTAGCTTCCGAGATGAGCTATGCTAGCGTTACATCGACATGCGGTTTCCGGCCCGGAATGGCCCCCAAATCTGCTCTGCCCCTTAAACTACCTGTTTCATATTTAATAGCTGCACGGCTTAAAGTTCCGGACGTGCCCGATGTGTGGTATACCGCGGAGTGGCGTAACCATGGTTCCCTCTTCACGATGTGGCTGCCGTGTCTATGTCCAGGTCAACAGCAGGTTTCTCTCCTTGGCTTTGATGACGGGTTGCGTCCCCGCTAACCCGAAATTCATCGCTTGACTTGGCTTGAATGCCTGATGGAGAAGTGTTGTTCGCTCGGCTTTGTCAAGAATCCCCCTTCGACTATCCAAATGTAGCTTGGTCCCAGGCGAGACAGACCTACAGGCTGAGATCCCGTATTCCCGAAAGCTAAAGGAGATTAGATGGACGGGTTTCCAAGTTCTAAAGTTATATAAGGTCTAGTAGGTTCACCGATATTGTGTCTTGCCGCCTCGACTTCAACCCTCAGCCCCTTGTTGATTGACCAAGAATCCATCAATATCTCTAAATCTCCTGGTAGATATGGCCGCCTGCAAGCTCTTGCTCGCCGTCTCCCTCGCGGGCGCAGCTCTCGCTGCCCCCCTCGTCGAGGAGCGCCAGTCCTGCTCCAGCCAGTGGTGCGTACTCACAGCCAACGCCAGTCCAATATGGTGATACTCGATACTTACAAACATACATAGGGCCCAGTGCGGTGGCATCAACTGGACTGGAACTACTTGCTGCCAGCCTGGTAATCACTGCAGCAAGGTCAACGACCACTACTTCCAGTGCCAGCCGGGAACCGGTCCTGTCGTCTCAAAGACCAGCTCGCTCCCCGTCTCCACGACTGCTGCCGGCACTACAACTGGCTCTGGCCCCGGCCCCACGAAGCCACCCACTGGCAGCGGCACCAATCCCTACTCCGGCGTCAGCCTGTGGGCCAATGACTACTACCGATCCGAGGTCAGCACCCTGGCCATCCCCAAGCTCAGCGGTGCCATGGCGACTGCTGCCGCCAAGGTCGCCGACGTCCCCTCCTTCCAGTGGATGTAAGTTGGACAGCTACGCAAATGATTGCAGCGCCTAACGAGCCGCCTAGGGACTCCTTTGCCCACATCTCCCTGATGGAGGACACCCTCGCCGATATCAAGAAGGCTAACCAGGCGGGTGGCAACTATGCCGGCCAGTTTGTCGTCTACGACCTTCCTGATCGTGACTGCGCCGCTGCGGCCTCGAACGGCGAGTATTCCATTGACAAGGATGGTGCCAACAAGTATAAGAACTACATCGACACCATCAAGAAGATCATCCAGAAATACTCAGACATTCGCATCATCCTCGTTATTGGTGAGTCCGAAATCACTCATACCACGCAAGCTAGCTGACCAAACAACCACAGAGCCTGACTCCCTGGCCAATCTTGTCACCAACATGAATGTTGCCAAGTGCGCAAAGGCCAAGGATGCTTACATGACCCTCACCAACTACGCTGTCACCTCGCTCAACCTGCCCAACGTGGCCATGTATCTCGATGCTGGCCACGCTGGCTGGCTTGGCTGGCCCGCAAACCAGGGTCCTGCAGCCCAGCTCTTTGCTGGCGTCTATAAGGACGCCGGCAAACCCGCCTCGCTCCGTGGTCTGGCCACCAATGTCGCCAACTACAACTCTTGGAGCCTCAGCAGCCCTCCGCCCTACACCCAAGGCAATGCCATCTACGACGAGAAGCGCTACATACATGCCATGGCCCCCCTTTTGGAGCAGAACGGCTGGCCCAACGTTCACTTCATCACTGACCAGGGCCGGTCTGGCAAGCAGCCCACCGGCCAGTCTCAGTGGGGTGACTGGTGCAACGCCAAGGGCACTGGCTTCGGCATCCGTCCCTCTTCCAATACTGGCGATAGCCTCCTCGACGCCTTCGTCTGGGTGAAGCCGGGCGGCGAGTCCGATGGCACCTCCGACACCAGTGCTGCCCGCTATGACTTCCACTGCGGTTTTGCCGATGCCCTCCAGTGAGTTTGGGTCTTATCCACCAATTTTAAAATGACGCTAATCAAATACCTTCAAAGGCCAGCGCCTGAAGCCGGGACGTGGTTCCAGGCTTACTTCGAGCAGCTCCTCAAGAACGCCAACCCTTCGTTCCTGTAACCAAGTGGCGAGCTTGGAACATCTTTTACAACCTTTCATGTACATACTTGAGAAATAGCACGGTGCTATATTATTGCTATTGTTGCCAGCACACAATTGGAACAACGCGCGCCCATTGTAAATATCCATCTACATACTTCTCACGGCTCATTAAGTCGCATAAGCTATTACCACATATGCATTCCAATTTACAACAAGTTTAAGAACTTTCGCTCTAGAGACAACGCCAATAAGGATCAACGGGGACTCTCTTTCTAATCCATCCCCGCCTCGATAAAGTGGCGAACAGATTCTGAAGGAGCAAGACTTTCTAATCCGCTGCTCTTGAATTTATCGCGGAATTAGGGCCGATCCCACTACTTCAATGCAGATAGCTGCGTTACAAAAGAACAATAATTCTACTCCGGAATGCCGTTTATTTTGTATGATAAACGTTGTTCATGTAATCTAGAAATTCGAATGATTCCTTACCAGAAAATGGACAACTGCAGACTGAAATCTCTTGTAATCTTGTATGTTGCGAGTGGTCCTCTACCGGAGATGGTGCCGACTAGACGCATCATGTCAACCTCAAGCTGACTGGCATCTATGGCGTGCTGCGAGAGCTACACCAGTATTAACTAGTCAGACATAACGCTGATATGCTGATTCTCTTACGTCCCAAACCGAGGCAGTCGGCATTCCTCTTGTCCTCCTTAACTCCACTTACGAGCTGGACTTGGCCCCAGCAAATACTCCGATTCCAAATCCCCGAGTCCACTGACTGCCCTCCTTATCACGAATAGCAACCTCGAGACGCTCCACTCCAGCTTTCCCAGCCTTATATACAGCCATTGAGCCCTGCAGTGTGATACTTCCCAGTTTCACACCCGTAACCTTGAATGTTGGTTCTACAAACCCGACAGCCAAAGCACCAAGATCAATTTTGATAGAACCAGAGGGCTCAACAAGAGCGTGCGGATCTGCCATGAAGTTTAGGTAACCCTCGATGACGGTGTAGCCTTCGCCTCCCGTCGAGCCGTCCCACCAGTCGGCGATGCCGTCGTTGTCGGCGTCCCAGCTGCGCTCGCGGCGAACCTCGGGGAAATCTTCGAGGCCACCGGCGTCTTTGGGGTTATCGATGAGGCCCTTTTTGCCACTGACCGAGCCAGTATAGTTGAAGGACCCTTCAATGGTCTCCTGGATGATGCGCTTGTCGTGGTCGTCGAGAACGGGTTGGCTGGCGCCAGAGTCGGAAAGCACGCGTTTGTAGGCTTCGGTAGAAGATTGAGTATCGACAAACGGCTCAAAGAACCTATGGTCAGTGGTAAGTACGGTACAAGTCCACGATCAGTAATATATAGGTGAAGGTGGACGACATACTGGCTATCAAAGAACTTTTGGTACTTTGGCGGAGGATCAATAGAGACGTCAGCCCAGCAAGCGATATCTTGTTTGACAGAAGTCCCGTCGCCTGGAGGATACTGCACTGATTCCTGGTCAAAGCGACCAACCATAGAGTTGCCAGAACAGTGGTATGTCTGGGTTCCAGGAAGGTTATCCTCGTACTAAATCGCCGGGTGTTAGTGACTCTGTTCCTGAGAATTGGGAGCTCCGTTTACCTGAGCCCTCAGGGAGTAATTGCGCTGGCTTGCAGGGCCAGGCTTGTAGTAGTTGCCCACAAAGTTGACCTGGTGAGCTCCGCCATCAGTGACGCGTGAGCCTGTTGGCAAAGAGTCAGTTCTGTTGCCAAACTATGAGGCCAGATTGTAACGCACCAAAATTATAGACAACGTTATTGCGGATATCCAACCTGCCGGCAAATCTGGCATTGTTGTCCAAACCACCACCCATGGACCACGAACGGCCCTCTGCGTGAGCAATTAGGTTGTGGTGAAAGGAGCCAACATCACCGCCTATCGTCGCGGCGTAGCCATGAGCAGTCCCCTTGGGATAGTTTTTGTGGCCTGCAACGTTGAGAGGTTCCGAGATCATATTCCGTTGAAACGAGATGTTGTATGCCGACCGGGAGGAGAAAGACTCATCGATAGTCCACCCCTAGAGACTTCAACATCAGGAAGAGTCGAGTGATGGGATTGAGAAGCCATACCATTGAGCACCGATCAAAGATTGCATGATTAGATCCTTGCATGCCCATTCCATCGACTGTGTTTCCAGAGACAGTCCCGGGCCGGACACGGATATGCCTAAAGATAATGTCCGAGGCTCCGGTCAGGCCAAGAGGATTACCTTGAATGACAATGCCCTTTCCAGGAGCTGTTTGGCCGGCAAGCGTTATGTATTTGCCATTTACCGATAGGCGAGACTTGGTGGTAATAACACCCCCAACGTCAAAGACAACGGTACGCGGTCCAGTCTCCGTAGTTAATGCGTGTCGTAAAGTCCCAGGTTCCGCAGTATCTTCCAGAGAGGTAACCTTGACTACCTTGCCACCTCGTCCACCACGTGCGAAGCGGCTACATCGAGTCAGTAGGGATTAGCGTAGGAAGTTCATTCAGGTAACCTACCCCCAGCCCTCAGCGTCGGGGAAAGCCAAATGAGCGACACGGAAAGTCCAGGTTCGACCACTGTAGACTCTACCGTTCACAAGGACGTCGACGCGCCAGTAGAAGATGTCTTTGGCGTTTAACCCTTCACGATATGGTTAGCAATTACGGTTTGACTTTGACCAAAATTTGACTCTCACCGGTCAGATCAATGGAAGGCTTTTCCAAGCCCTTGCCAATGCTGCTGAGTTTATCGGATGAGGTGCCAAAGTAGACATCATAGTTGACACCAGATGCGGTAGACGGAGCACGCCATGAAGCTTTAATGATGCCGCTTTCTCCAAGCTGGACATGTTCGTTGTGGTTCTCGGGGTACGGAAAGGCAATTTGCAAGTCCATTCTCGGGCCGTCCAACTCGAAGCCGTTGAGGTAGACATGATTATCTCCACCGGTTGGAGTGAAAGTCACCTCCACGGTTTCTCCTCCCGAGACGGAAAACTCAATGTATGATGTCGCTGCCTCCCACAGGTTGTCCACTCGACCTGACTGCCTCACATTCTGCAAACCCATTAGTTATGCTTCATACACATATCTTAACCCGCGCTACTTACCGAGACGGACTTTTTGCCATTTATACTGATGGACACGGTGGCCAAATCCTTTTCACCACCTTTCCAGGAATTATGCCATGCCAACAGTGAATGATTGCCATTGGAAAGCCCATTGATGGCTAGCGTGATTGCGCCGCCGGTATCCTCGTCTGTTGAAATGGCCGTGCCGACAAGCCTCTCGCCCAACGTAGCAAGGAACTTGGCGTAAATAGCTTTGTTCCAGTTCCCGTTCAGAGTAACGTTCTTGGGAGCCGATAAAGTGAGGTCGATGCCGTTGATGGTAGTGGCGGCGGAACTTGCCTCCTCAATGACCCAAAGCGTGTCGTTGTCAGGATTGTCTCCCTTCTTGACCTGGAAGGGATGAATGTTGACGAGTGTACGTGCGCTGGGAACTGCTGAAGCTTTTTGAGAAGCAACAACAGAGGCGAGGCTGGAAGCAGCCAAGACTGCAATAGCCAGAAGCATTTTCATGATTAGCAAGAATAATGGCAGCTATGCCATAGCTCGGATTAGAAAGAGAGTCAGATAGGAGACAGACACGTATATAAACAGCTAGAAAATTTAAGGACCGCTCATTTTATCAGCGACGGAAGCGAATCGCTATTTCGTTCCAAACATCGACAAGATCTTCCGGGTTGTTTTACGTGAAACCAGTGGAATTTCCTTCGGAACATCTCGAACAGCCCGTCGACGGAATTTCCCACCAACCACAGAAAGTCTTTGCATTATCCCTGTACTAAATGTGTGTCGATCTACAATTTACAACGCGCCGGTTTTTACAAAGGTGCCTTGATTGCCCAGAAATATGATGATTAATAAATGATGTGGCCGGTGGTAGGTGGTTCCCTTTGTGCGGAAATATGGCCAAGGAAGTAAACCTCGGGCAACAGCCAGTTGCGATGGCAAGTTTTACATTCAACGTATTAGGCGCAATGCAAAGAATATGTTTAAATCAGGAAACCAATATGTCATGTGACTCCCTTTCCCTCACTTATCTGAGATCAGCTTTATTTCGATATAGCACCCAGCGAGTGCGGCATGGCTTGAATCAGTCTTCCAGTCATCACCTAGGAGAGTCCGGGTAGATACCTCTTCTAGCACTGAATCTTGCCCAAGTGGCATGTCAATACAAGCTAAGATCTTATCAGACAAATGCATAAGCACGGCAAAGTATCGTTAGTTCTGCTAGCGAAATAACACTGGGGCAATAGTCATACATGCATGGGAGGAGTTTAGTCCTTCTCCAGTCCCGATCCTAATTATTCAGGCAGTCTCAGCTCCTTCGTTCTACTCATACATCAGCGCGCCTAACGACAGTATACTGAAAAACTTGGGTTGATGTCCGAGGAAGCAAGCACAATCATCCCTGGTTCCGTAATGGTGAGGGGATATAGGATCAAGTAAAGCTTTGTCTTGTAAGCAGCTCAGTTTGGCCGAGTGGTTAAGGCGATGCCCTGCTATTGATTAGCTCAGGCATTGTGTTCGCACGCGTAGGTTCGAATCCTGCAGCTGAGGTTTCTTTTTGCTTTTTGCTTATTGTTTTATTTCCCTATGTGTGTGATCTTAAGCACTCTTTTTATTTTTAGCAAGAAAGCTAGTCCCTACGAGTTAGATCGAGTCTGTATCATGCATTGCAGCTCTCTCTGCCCAGTATGACTATATAGATATTACACATTATACCACCAAAGGTACTATAGTTCACACATTCGGATCGCTTACCTTGATCTCTGTTCAGTCAACGTTTTAATTGTATGTATAAGCCTACTCCACGATTTTGAGGCTTTGCGGCTGTCGGGGAAGACATCTTGATCGTGATAGCTCAATGGCGTCCATCAGGTGAAGATGAAATGAAAAGTGGGTTGGCCCGTTGCACCAGCTTGAACAATGGTAAAAGGCGTCGAGAAAAGATTGGAGGACTGAACTGTGAGTCTGTGACCGCCGAGGAAACTTCTCCACACAGTTGATTCGCTGTGGCTGCTGAGATTATCCATCATATCATGTTTTCGTGTTATATGGGCACCGCCAATAAAATTGATCCAGTCTAAGCCTCGTGTGACAGATCGCTTGCTCAACAAAATGGTCTACAAGCGTTAGTTGCCAGTGCCATTGGTCTGATTTGCCTGCGAAATCTTCAGGGGAAACAGTTGAATGCACTCCAAGGCCAATGTCATTTGTGTCTCGGCAGAACTAGGAAAGCTACCAAGGACCATACAGTAGCGTAAAGATGAGAAGGGTGGCAGACTACGGCCATGTTCATAAGATACAAGTCGAAATATTACATAGAAAAGCCCGGTTCTTCTGGTGTGATGGCGGGAAGGACTGGAATCAATCATTATGGCGTAGCAAAATGATGTCCTCCCCTACCCTAAGCTGCAATCCATCTCACCGTGTCCCTTCCGATGCGGTGGAGATAGCCCAACAACCCTCCATTACCATATGAAGGATATTGAGCGCATACGGCGCAGGACAGCCCTGTTTCTCTGCAAAAAAGCAAGCATCTTACGATGCTAGAGCCAAAGCAGAGTGATCAACGAGCCTCTGGCTTTGACGTGGCTGGCTGAGGGCATCTCAGAGCGTCCCCTTGCGCACACCTGAACGAGTCATGATGCCGTTGATCTTAAAAAGCACATCACGATCAGAGCCACGAGAACCTCCATACACCTCAGGACTTGAAAGCCTAGCTTAGCAGGGGCAAAACCAAGTATCGTGTGTCATCAGCTGACGCCGACATAGGAACTCCAGGCGAGCTTCTGCTTGGCCCCTGTCTTCGCCCGCAGCTGTGGGCCTCATTCAGCGCCTCAAGAGGCAGGGGCGCAACACGCCTCGTCATCTGATCTGCTGCCAGTGCTGAGTTCCTTGATTTGATATGTAGGCCAAGAGCTCCAGTAGACCCGGATTTGGAATGGGCATCTGTAACCACCCCAAATGTAGGGTGAATCGCAGGGGAGCTGCCAAGGTTGCTGTATCTTCATGCAGCGTGCATCAATACATATGCAGCTGTGAGAGCTAGCTCGGTGCTCTCAGTATGCCTTACAGGGCTGCGCATCTCCCCATCAGGCTTTGATTGACTCGATCAAGCTTGCTCCAGCCCCCGCAGCACTGTGAGACAATAGTCTGCCATGCCAAGCGACGATCCTTTCCATAGTACTCTGTAGCAAGGACATTGGGTGGTGGAGCACCGACAATGAGGATGAGCCGTAACGTGCCCAGACCCGTTGGCTTCTCCCCGGGATGTCGGCATTGTCGATCGCTGCAGCTAGCAAAACGGCTCCGACCACCCGCGGCAGCCAGCATTTGGTTCTCGTCCCCAGGTACGCGCCCGTAATTATACAATTTGCCTCTCTGAACAGCCTGGCTGGTGGGTCGAGTGGCTTGCAGGTCGCGGCCCGACCCTCTCTCTGCTTGGTCTGTGGCCTCCTCCAGCGTCAAAAGTGAGGCGATTTCACGAGAAAACATGGCTATCATTGACGGCGTGGCTGAAGTGGCCCTGCTGGCAATGTCACTTTAGTCCACATTGTGGAGGATGGCTCTCCTGTAGTTCAGGTTGCTTTTTCTCATACCTCTCCGTATGGCGTCCTGCAACTGGCCGCTGGAATAATAACATGCGTGAGAGAGCCCAAAGCATCCATGACGGGGCGGCGCGGCAATAGCAATACTCCTTGCTGTTTGTTGTGGATATGTAATCCCATGTCCGTCTGGTTCACCTAATCTACCGTTTAAACTGTGGACCTGGGTGGTTCCGTCTGTACTGGATGCCTAGAAGGAGTGTCTATGTTGATGCTCTGCCAGGCTCAACAGGCCAACGTGAGATCTCAATTAAGAGAATCACGACATGCTAGATATGTCTATTGTAACTCGGCACTCTCGAGTCTGCAGGTACTCTTTGCGAGGCCGCACCCTGACCAAGTTCCATGGCTTATTAGTTTCTACTCTGTGCCTAGGAAAACGGCACTCTCCGCTGCCCAGCGGATCTCTGCATTGGTCTGCGGGTCCAATAGAGGGCTTGCATTTGTAGCGGCATGTTGGTAGTCGACCTCCAATAGGAAGCTCGAGCCCCGAGTATCCCCGGCTTGATACTGTACCTGAGTGGACTCTACTCACCTGCGCGATGACGATCGTTGTGATGTGTGTGAAGTGAGGATATCTTTGGAATGAGGACTTCGCTTGAGGCGGCAATTGTTATGATTTCGAGGCTGCCGTCGAGTATAAAGCCAGGCGGTTCTCCCCTCGAGGACTTCTTCAACAAACTCATCAACACACTCAACAACTTCCAACAATCAATCACTCCTCACAACCAACTACTCTTCCAACTCCTCTTCTCAACCTTTCAAAATGCAGTTCACCACCGTCGCCTCCGTCCTCGCCATGGCTGCCACCGCCATTGCTGGCTCCTCTCATGTTGAGGCTCGCACCGCCAAGACTTGCTCTGCCGACTCCAAGCAGGTCTGCTGCAACGGCATCCTCAGCTGCGCTGTCCAGGTCCTGGGCAAGAACTGCGACGGCAGTGCCTACTGCTGCGAGACTGAGGCCCCTGTTGTAAGTACCTTCACTCAACTGCCCTTGGGGCTCCCTGTTTCTAATAATGGCTAGGGTGCTCTCGTCAACGTTGCCCTCCTCAACTGTGTCGACCTTCTGTAAAGGGTTGCCTCGGGCGAACACTGCTTGTCACTACCGGACAATTGGGAGGATATCGGGAGAAAAGGATGTGGCATGAGGGTTGGCCTGTAACTGAACACGGAGCACAATCAGGTCCATAGACAAATTCCACCATCATACTGCACAAAACTCTGTCTGAGTGATGCTGATTGGGCTGGCAAGCCTTTTGGTGACCTCTCCCTCTATTCCATTGGATGTGATCTGTGAAACCTACAGCGACAGGGCAAAAGGCGCCTTCAATGATTCAAAGGGGAAAGACTAGTCAAGCTGGATTTCCCTGCAGGGCGGGCGTGTCACAGCTCTGAAAGACTGTTGTCTATGGACACGCGTATCAAAGTGGCAGAGGCTAGCGGCAATAATGAAACGCTGAAATAACTTGCTTCCAAACCAAATAAGTTTACTGGCAAGGGAAATTGTCTGCACCACCTTTCCTTTGGCTGATCGAGATGAATGGGAAATGTTTTGGGAGAATCTCAGAGAACGAAACGAGCTGCGAGGCCGCTATCGTGCAGCTTCTAGCTGTATAGTATTGGTTTATGACCCGACTCCAGTACCTGGCTGCAAATTCCACTCTCTACTTATTCCAGCCCGTGCTTATATTGAACTCAACTGACAGGACCGATTGGAAGTAGCCAGCAATTTATGTCTCACGTTGGTAAATCTGCCATGCTCTATGCACGATCCAGCATGAGCACAGCAAAACATACCATCATTCTCAATGCTGTGGTTTAGGGTGGACGGCGTCGAGTTGTATCGCCAACCTTATCTATCCCATGGCACTAGCTATAAAGCCTAGCTATAAAGCCTAGCTATAAAGAAAGCCCCTGTCTTGCCTATCCAACCCCTGCGTTTCCGCGCCTCAGCGTCGCATCGGCCGGCTTGATCCATCCCGGAACACCATACGTTCCAGCACAGGTCTCAAACATGGGCTCCGGCTTGGCATCCGATTCTCCTTGCCCGAACCGTCGTCCTCAAACGCGAACCGTCAAATCCAACATCGGACGAGTCTGAGCCCGAGTGCCCCCTGCCCATGGGGAAGCTTATTTGCGCAGCGTACCGTCTTCAACGTCCGCGTCCGGATCCCGGTCTCATATCTCTTCCGGTGCCATTCCATCACTAGGTCGATACACATGTGACGCATCTGCACGTCTTGCGACGCCTGGCGATTTAACGCTGTGAAACGTCTGGGGAATTGATCACCACCGTCAAAGCAACTCGCCTCCTGCCCGGCGTCTCACCAAGTAAGCTTAACGCCTTTCCAGGTCGGATGTACCTCGCCTTGCCAGTGTAGACTTGCCATCATGGGGCTGGGGATTAAGCTTGCTTGGGAGGTGTCTTGGCTCCGGTAGCTGGTGTTTCCGGTGAGAGGGTACTGTTCTGATACAGCCCTGTGAGCGACGCAGGCTTCCGGGGGAATTAAGGATTGGGTATGGCGACAAGGAGAGCATCCGCTTGCCGAGAGGCTCCTGTATAAAGACGCCATGTCTGTCCTGAGAAGAGACAATCATTCGCAGACACACGCTCCAGTATCCAGTCTTTCTTCAATTCTCCATTCATTCTCTACAGAGGTAAGCTGCATTCATACCATGACCGGGTGAATGCCGACACTGACATGACCAGCTGTGCTCTTTGTTCGCTTCCACTCTTTCAGGACTCTTCTCTGAACCTTCGAGCTGTGCTCATATTTTCATATAACTTTTAATTCTAACGACCAATCCATTCACGTCAACCACCACCTCAACCGTCGAGATGAAGTTCACCACCATCTTTGCTGCCCTCTTTGCCGTTTCGGCTGCTGCGGCCCCCTCTACTCCTGTCGTCGTCACCGCCGACGGCGTCGCCCGCAACGACAGCCGGTCCGACGGACGCGAGGGAGGTGAAGGGCGCGAGGGAGGCCAGGGACAGGGAGGCCAGGAAGGCGAGGGAGGCCAGGGACGTGAAGGTGGCCAAGGACGCGCTCAGCTTGCTCTCGAGCAGACCGACCTCAAGTACCTGCAGGCACTCAACTCCCTAGACCTGGGCCTGTTCCAGACCCTCGGCGCCAGGAACAACCTCAACATTCTCATCTTCCAGGACCTCTTTACCGCCCAGGCCCTGTCCCTCAGCTCTCTGCTGCAGTTGCAGCAGCTCTCCACCCTTCTGGCCATTGCAGGCACTGGTATCTTTGACCAGCTCGACTTGACTCGCTTGACGCTTGGCAGGCTCGACCTTGGTCTTGTTAATGGCCTTGCTGGCATCGACCTGGCCCAGTTCATTGACGCGTCTGTGCGCCCGCAGATCCAGGTCATTGTTCAACAGAGTAAGAAAATCAACCATCGATGCCGCAGTAACTCGCTAACAGTATTCAGTCAACACCGTGGTCATCAACGTCAAGCGGTAAGGGACAGCTGGCATCCTAACTCCATGGGGAGCTGGCATCTCTCCACTTGAAAGACTGGTGGCATAGGGGAACGCCTCGCGTGTATTGCGGGTTTTGCATACATCGAGTGCGTGGTCGGGACTTGGCTACATGAAGGGCATTGCAGCAGGGAATCCGTCGAGTTGTTCGTAGTCACTGGTTGGTAGAACAACGAAGCGAGTTATATCAAGAGTCAATCTCATGTTCTCTTATCAGGCTAACGTCTATCAATTGACCTGTTTGGGAGCATCCTTACAGCGTGATGAGGTATGAAAGTCCGACAAGTTGAAGTGGCACCGATGCGCCTTGCACGCTGGTGAAGGCTTCACCCAATGTGCAAAAGGGCCAGCCTAGACCGAAGTAATCAATACCGCCTTGTCTGTAGGAGGATGATCAAACGCTCTGTCGATAGCCCCGCGACGCAGTCCGACGCAACAGTTGTTTCGGCCGATCCAGACCCATGTCGATTCCGGCATATGCGCTTCCGGCCGTGCCCTAGCATGATTTACCCAGCCCATCGGCTGTGCCTCGTATGTGTGAGATTTCGCCTGAATCACGGCTACCAAGATGTCAGTACGGATAGGGCTCTCGAGCGCAACACGCCACGAGTCCAGATGGCCTTCAGTCCTTGATGGGACAGTCGGAACAAACTACTTGCCGCATTCCCGATTTCTCGTGAAACTTACTTCTCATCGCTGTGACTGGATATACCAGGGGTTGGAAGCGCCAAGCGAGTCTCACAGGTGACCGACCTCCTGAATTGATGTTGTGATGACCATTTCGGGCCGGAAGCCGGTAACTCGCCGAGTGAGCTCTGCCTGGATTTATCGAAGAGGCTGGGGCTCAATGTAATTTACCACTTACTCTCTTACTGCCGGACAATGTCACCGAGAAGGTGAAGTCACCAAGCCTTTGCTTTATTAGACTCCGCTGTGCCGAGGAGGCCTTGACGTCCGTGAGCTATAGGGTGTCATCTTGCACTGGTAAACACGGTGGTTGGGGAGGCGGGGCTGACAACGTTGGTTGAGGCGTGAAAACGATATTGGTGACGTGTATTGCAATGTGGCTGTCAATCTGCTTTCAATCTGGTTGTTGAGATACCCAACATTGGTAGATAGTGATGTTTTATCAGGCTGTTCTGATCACCTGTTGTGCTGTTGAAGAAACTACCCACATGTATCCACCAGGAATTCATGACACTATCGCTGCCTTTGATCCCCGTAAGGGTTAATGGAGCAGAGCAATAAAAGCCTCATTAATGTTGCATGAGAATCAAGACATCACACCGAATGCCAGCAACAAAATAACATTAACTGACATAAGCCTTTTGGCTGCTTTTCTTTCTGCCTCGAGCCGATATTGCCCAGTACCACGGAATACAATAAACTTTCTGGATTACTCCGTACATGCCTTGTTGTTGTGTCGCCGAGAGCCCTCATCTTGCCTCCATCAACCTTAACCACGATGAGCCCTTCCTTTCGGTCCTTTCCCATCTATCAACCTAATCCAAGATGATATCCTGCCCTTGAACCAAACATAAAAGGCCTACTATCGCCATCCCTTACCATATTCTTTTGCCCTGCAATCTACGCCATCAAGCTCTTTCCAACACGATGCTGCCCAAGGTTGCCGTTGCATTTGCTGTCCTCGCCCTCTGCGGCGTGGATGCCGGCACTACCAAGCCAAAGAAGTCTACCCACCACCACAAACCCAAGAAATGTGCCAACCTCATCAAGAATCCGTCCTTTGACAAGTCAAAGAACGGCGTCTTTGACGGAGCGCCCTGGGCTCTAAAAGACTTCCACAAACCCAAGGCCAAGGCTGTTAGTATCAAGGACAACCCTAAACTTGCCCGCACCGGTGACCATTCAGCGTACGTTGACTATCCTCTTCCGCATCCTCTCTGCGATTGCCCATGCTAAAGTTACTGTTCTACAGGTTCTTCGACCTCACCAGTGCTAAACAGCGGCCCTATATTCGCCAGATTATTCCCTATACGAACCCCGGGAAGAAATACCAACTCACCTACCACTGGCTTCTCCACAAGGGCCAGCCCAAAGATGCCGATGATTGCGTCGCCTTCATCTCCCTGTTAGACGGGTTCGATGATCGGTTCCAGAGTATTGTTGCGCCTGTCATGCTCGACAACTACTTTACGCAGCAGCTGGTAATCGATGGGCCAGGTCCGACAAACGTCGACATCGGGGTCTTCTGCAGGACTAGTGTTGGCGATGGAGTCCAAGTTGCCGTCGACGATGTCAGCTTGTACGAGGAAGATCCTGACTGCCCACCACCAACAGACGTGTAGCGAGCGAGCATTGCCTTGGCGGGGCCAAGCAGAGTGCTCGACGTCGAGGGATATCATACGGATATTGTGCATCTGTAGAGATTTATTAGCCTCGAGCTGTTGCGGCCTCGAATAATAAAACATTCGATGCGTCAAAAGATGCAGGCCCCTTGCACAAACTGAAGGCCGACACTGCACGAGTGTAGTTGTTGACGTTGATGAGGATTTCAACTTGACTCCATGTCAGGGAAAATGAAGACCAATATCGTTGCACTTTATTTTAACAAATGTTAATGACCCTTGAGCGATTACTTTATCACGACGCCGCCAAGTCTGGTCTTACAACCGAGCTCGATACAGGGCGTC
Source organism: Fusarium cyanostomum (assembly GCA_014824385.1). Classification (NCBI taxonomy): domain Eukaryota; kingdom Fungi; phylum Ascomycota; class Sordariomycetes; order Hypocreales; family Nectriaceae; genus Fusarium; species Fusarium cyanostomum. The sequence goes on along the minus strand of JABCKW010000003.1, from coordinate 117,014 downwards.
GTTCTGAGCAAGGGATCATAATCCGAGCATATATATATATATTTCCCGTCGCCGCGTCAACCGGGGATGACCAACCCAACTAAATATGGTGCATTAGATCCCAATTGCCGGTTGAGACTATCGAGACAAGTATTCGGCTGAAAGCGATGCATCCGCCCGTACACAAACGTCATTGAGGGTTTTCTACACAGCTTTCCAAGGCAATCAATAGGCTAATCTGTTGCTGTCAAGGATTTCGCATGCAATCTAGATGATATTATGCTCTACAAAATAAATAGTTCAAGACATGGCGCGCTACCACCAATGCATGAGAATTACAAAAGCCACCCAATTGGCTGCTCTAGATAGTCAACCCCTTCAAGATTCCCCAAGGACTGAGGACTTATTTAAGCCCGAGATCCTTCTTCACCTTGGGCAGAATAGTGCCCTCGTTCCAATTCCAGATCAACGCACTGTTCTGACCGGCGAAAGCGGCGCCAGTCCAGTAGGTGCTGCGCGCACCCTGACGACCATTCAGCTTGCGGTAGAAGCCCCCAGCAATTTCCTTGCCTGACACGCGAAGGTTGAAAGGGACGTGGTTCGTGATGTATGGGAAGGTGACTTTCTTCGCTGCGTCGGCCGGCACGGCACCAAGAGCTGCCAGGGTGGCCAGCTCCTTGCGAATAATAGCCTTGCCATCGTCCTCGGTATATTGAGTGGTGTCAAAGCCCACGCCGAGGAGATACTGGTTAGGCGATCCGGTGTAAGTAAACCGGGAGCTTCCAGGCATGACGGGGGAGTTGAAGGGCGTGAGGGCTCCAACATTTTGAATATCCACATCGAGCCCAGGAATGTGAGCTATGCCAGCAAAGTATCCAAGGCCGGAGAATTTAGACAATAGGTTGCGTTCGGCATCGCAGAGATCGAATGACCCGACGTTCTGTAGGGTCGGGGGAGCGGCGATAATAAGCTTGCGAGCACGAATAGTCTTGCGGGGCTGACCGGGCTGCTGGATAACCACGGTAACGCCCTTCTCTCGGCGTTCAACGTGGAGGATCTTCGAATTAAGAAGAACACTGTTGCCCAACACAGCTGCGGCTGCGTCGTATAACTTTGCTGAGTCGCCAGATGCAGCAACAATAAACGAGTTCATAACGCTTCTCAATAAGCCCGGTCCCATAGTCTTGATGCCATAAAGCGCGGGGATAGTCGAGATATTGCCATTATACATGCCGAACCGACTAATAAGAGGAATAAGGGCGCCAAAATTATACTTCTGAGCGAGTTGTGCAAAGGGAATAGTAAGCTCCTCCGGTACAGGATCAGGGATAAGAAACCCTTCATCAATCCATGGGTACCTAGTTAGGATGCTCTCCGTATAGGCCTGCACGGCCTTTGCGAGGGCATGCTGCGAGGCCTCCGCAACAGACGCATTCATGGGCGGGATAGGGATTCCTAGGGAGAGATCGTATGACTTTGTTTCCCGTGTCTGTTTTGTTGGGTTCCTAGTGGTTCTGGCAACACCCAAGCGGTCGAAGTACTTCTCAACAACCTTGGTGTTCTCGAATATAGCAACACCCACGTTGGCCGGGATGCCTGTAGCAGGGTTGGTATATGTCTCAGCGTGACCTCCGATTCGGGACTTCTTCTCGATCACGGCAACCTTTACGCCGGCATCCTTCAGCTGGATCGCCGCGTGGATGCCAGCAGAACCACCACCGATGATGGCAACGTCGGCTTCAACGGAAACCGAGTAGGAGGTGGCATGGGTATGCGCGAGGCATAATGCCCAAACAGCGGAAGATAAGCCGGAGGGCCTCATAGTGACAAACAGGCAGTGAAAAGAAGGGCTAGTAAACGAGTTGAGTTGGGCAACTGGGTACTGGGTACAAAAGAGTGACAAGACTCCTAGAGGAGAGATAAAGAGCGGTGGCAAGGAGATTCTAGAGGGCCTAACGATATGAAGGGAGAAGGCGCACGGTTTAAGTACCACTGGGAGGGAATTCTTTGGCGGTGCCAATATAAACGCTAAACGGCTTTCTTCTTTCTTCCCTCGGTATCCAGCTGGTCGGGTCTCTCACAGGCCCTTGCGGATACGGAGTAGCCGGATGACGAATTTGCTGCTAGTTTGAACTTTGACAACCCGGCAGTTTGCCTTGACAGCGGCAGCTAAGAGGGTTTAATTACACTGAGGCTAAGTTGTTCGAGTCGAGGATATATCCCTGAAGCTTAGAGACAGCTCAAACCTAAAGTAAATTGGCAGTCCCTGCAGACCCTTGCTTCCGACCCGATTAAACTGGACCACGTTCTTCTAGAAAGATTGCCCAGACCCTCTTAGTTTTTCACAAACTGATTACAGACACGAGTCACCCTCAATGTCTGGTCATGCTCAAAGTCAACGGACAACTGGTGCCGAGGCGGGTCGTGCTCGCATGGCATTTCGGCACTGGTTTGCTACGTGCGCCGCGCAGAATCCGAGCTTGCCGACCAGCCAGACAGGACGTCAAGAGAGGTATTTATTCTACAGTTTAAGGTTGGACATCAAGCGGTCCAATGCCGAGATCCCCTTCATAAAGCATAACCCACCGGCAGATGGCTGCGGCAAATCTTTCCACTTCAATCAGTCTACACATGAGGCTGCCACCTCCCAAATGACTCTGCATTTCAATCGGTCAGGACTGAAACACAGTCCTCGGGAGTAATAATGACCACGAAGCCGCCAGACACATTATCGATGCGGTAAGCTGAAAAGATTAAAGCAGTGACACACGAGATGTGGACCGTCGGCAACTAACAGACTTCGCGGTTGCATCCAAGGGAGACAAGCATAGGCCAAACACCAGCAAGCAGCTGGCCACGGGGCTCGTATCTGTGCAAAGCAGCTTGGGTGATATACAAGTGAACACACAGTTCCAAGCAGACTTATTCTGGTCACTACGGCATGCCACTCTTGCATCAACTACTACCTGGTGCATGTCTTTCACCACCATCTCTGACACGGCTGATCTTTAGAGACATGCGACATATGAGTAGACACTAGAATTGAAGAGACTTTCCAGTGTCTCATTGGAGATGCTGTTCAAGTGCATCACCTATCTCTGTCCCACCAGTCTGGTCGTTCATGGCTTCAAACACTTGCTCCTTGAGGTGGACAAAATTTGTACGGAAGAGGCTTTCACGAGATAGCCGTGATCTATACGCACGCATGGATGTTTCCATAGATAAACGTAGCTCATACCCAAAAACTGCGTATCCAAGTGGATAGGTAATACTGCTCCGTCGCGTATTATTCCTGTAATTAGACGGGTGATAATAATGCCCATTGGCGCTCCCAAACGATATCATTAGCGCAGACTACGCCCCGGCGAGCGTTGTATGCAGGTATTTTGTCTATAATTCATAATCACCCTTCCTCTTACTACAACCATGCATTTTTATACAAATCTACTGCCTGCCCCTCTATAGATACCCAGGACTAGATTATGATTTCATCTACTATCGGCAGTTTCTACATGACGCCCTGATATCCAGCTGGGGTGAATCGAGAGGAGCACTCATGCCAGGGCAATACAATCACTAGCGGAACTCAAAGTGGCCGCCATCCTCTTGACATCGCTATAGATGTCGATGATGGAGGACACCAATTGGTAGTTTGACCAGTTTTAGGGAGATAAGACCTGACTGCCATTATAAAGCCTAGAGTAATTCGTTCTTCTCCTCCTAAACTAGGCTATAGCATACCAGTATTCCCGTGTTCTTGGTCGGTGTGGCGTGATAATATTGCCAAGGCTGCACATTCCTGTCTCCCCAAGTCTTACGTGATATTTCGCAATAGGTCGGTGGCCTAACAAAGTAGCGAGTGCACTTAAAAATGACAGAGTTTAATTCCCAGCGTCATCAAGACGTCATCTCACTCGTTGAGATCTCACTCTTCCCGTAATTTAATGTGTAAGCATGGAAGCTCAGAGGTATAGGTATAAAATAGAACGGACCTACAAAACCTCCCCCTTTCGCCATCCTCTCTCATTGAAACTAGCCCACAGGTGCTCATTGGTTCGCGCTGTCATGTATTACTCACTGGGACTCTTGTGGCTGCCGGTCTGCTCGGCCTTATGCCTCCCAAATGATACCCCCGTCTATCGTTCAAAAGATCAAGTCATTAAGGAGCTCGACCTTCAACCCTCCAACGAAAAGGGTTACTTTGTCGAGTCTTTTCGGGACCCAGTGGCCATTCCCGGCGGTAATCGCTCAATCAGCACGGCCATTTACTATCTTCTCGACGGGGCCGCGGGCTACTCTCTCTGGCACCAACTGGACGCCGCCGAGGTGTGGCACTATTATGCTGGTGCACCCCTTGTTTTATACCTGTCTCGCGACGATGGGAGTTGTGTGAGGGAGCACGTGCTGGGACAGGACCTGTCTAACGGCCAGAGATCGCAGGCAGTGGTGAGTCGGGGCGAGTGGCAGCGTGCGAGGAGCCTTGGAGAATGGACGCTTGTTGGTACTACGGGTATGCATTCCTACTCTAGAGGAATGGTTTATGATAGCTGACCTTTATACCCCAAGTTGCTCCAGGATTCGACCCTAGCGGGCAGGTGCTTCAACCAGAAGGCTGGGAGCCGCGAGTTTGCTGAGGTATCCTCAATAAACGACATTAATAACGACGATACCAGAACCTATACTCAGGTAGGACTACCGCTGCACCTTCCGTGAATACAGTTATAGCCGCGGCCCAGCTAGGTTTAGAGAATAGATGATAGGAATGTAACCTAGATTATGTCTACTATGGACAACGCCACAATGAATATTCCGAAAAGGCAAAGAATGCGTCTTCGAAGGGTTTGGTAATCTTATCAGGCCAGTCCTCAGCACGCCAATCGTGGTAAATATTCACCCCGTACATCATTTTACAATATTCCCAGTATTCCGGGTACCAACCCGCCTGCTCCCAGTCGATGATGGCGCGGATCTTCGGGGGGGAAGCGGTTGAGATGATGATGTTGCCCAGAGTAAGATCCCCGTGCGTAAAATACACATTTCCAGTATCAGGGATCAACTCTCGATACATATCAGGATGGTCAAGACCAAGGATCCCGTCTGGTCCAGGTCTCTGGCGAGTTGCAGTAGCAAATAGCCAGTCATTAAAGGACTTGATATTTTGAAACGGGCCTTCTTCGTAGTCAAGTCTAAAGAATCTGTCCTGCACAACTCCACCATTAACAGATGCTATGCTAAAGTTAGCAGTGTCCTATATTGAAAAGGGAAGTGAAGTACCAATCTGATTAGGGCGTTCTTGAGTAATAAGCCTCAGTAATGCTATAATTTGATGGAGTTCGCCTCTAATAACTTCCTTATCATCTTCGGTAAGAGACGGCCAAGCTTGTCGCAATGTCTTTCCGTGAACAAGACTCATATAAATGAAGTTTTGGTCACCATATCTTCTCCAACCGAAAACCTCAGGAACAGGAATTTCACCTTTCGGGAAGATCTGTCGAATGGCCCGCATTGCTTGTGCCTCCTCCAGCCTCAGGTGAGACACGTGGTCAATCTTGACAGCAATATTCAGACTCTCGATCCTTACGACACGGGCTCCTCCGTCTCCATAGTCTTCAATGATTGAAGCTGGCGTGGGAAGCTGCGGTATGGGAGACCCATCTGATTGAAAGAATGAAGAGTCAAGAAAGTCCGTCTCTAGCTTTGAAATATCTGGTAGAGTCGAGGTATCCAGATACGGTGCCATGGAGGGCAACGATGAGAAGGTTGGGCGGTGAACCCTAAGTGCAACTATGCTGAATGCTTTAAGGCACAAATAAAAATGACCATGAGAGATAGCTAAATACTGCATGTCAAAAAACTCCCTAATTCGTTAATGAAGAACGTATTCAGCAAGTTGTGTGCTAGTGAACTACCGAGGTAGGTACCTAAGGAATAACACGTTAACTCGACTTCATCCAAGCATCGGATATAAGACAATAGCGGGGTGTCCTGGAATAAGGATCTATCGGGCGCTGACTGGGCGGTCTGTCCACCTGCTCTCCCCTGAGTTGTTACTGGCGGCCTCCATCTAATGGACTAACCCACGCTTCGAAGTGCGTCATTGGGAGCTTGGAAGGCGATTATAGGGTGTGTCTAGTTAGTTTCTGAAATAGAACATTGTTGGGTGTTGTGATGGTGGACCTTGTTGGCCTCCTTCTGAACTAAATTGTTCGTGGTGCCGTCACAAACACCTGCCTCGTCTTAGAATAAACAACGCATCTGGCATCTCGTAGCTAAATAGCCTGCTACAGACCTGCCAACGTTGTATAGGGATAAAACTCTCAGTTAGGACATATGGAATGCCCCACGGGCCGCTGTCCACAGTAAATGATATGTCGTGCAGGGCAACTCATCCACAATCCTCCGCTGGGATCTCAGATCTAGTTCGGGTGCTCACGAATTTTGCCAATAGCTAGCTTTCGGACTGTGCGATGGTCTCTAGCCCTCTACCGTCGCGACAAGTCTCTCTCCGTGTCTAAGTGCCTAATAGGCAGAAAGGGTCACATATTGCCTCTGTGAAAGCGGCTTTGTTCTGTTTCTGTTGATGTCCAGTATTGGGAAATGTGAGTGTGCGCTAGCTCCGCGTTTCGTGATAATCATCATCTGGGCCATGGCCATTTGCACTTCTGAGTCACTCACGATTCTTAGACGGGTATGCTTGCGCAAAGGGAGCTGAAGTATCAAGCCCATCTGTCCACGATATCTCCTCTGGCGTATAGCCTGGAAGATTTTCGAAAAGCATCCAACTCGGACGGCATGGCTCTGAGTTTGCCGAATGTCAGCTTTCCGAAGGTGGATTGACAGTCATTTGCGACCCACGCGTATCCAGCAAGGGATTTTCTGTCGTGGTACTTGGCCTCTACGAGATATATCAAGATGATATGTCGGATGTCGAAAGGGATTCGTACCAGAACATGTTGCCCTTGACGAACGGAACAGCACTAGGTCAGGTTTTCGGCTTTGTCTGCTGTAGATCATGTCTGTGTCCAACGAGAGAACAAGGCAGATTGATGATTTTTAAGCGATTCGTAGAGTAAAGTTCGCGAGCTACAAACCATATGATGAGTGGTGGCATGCATCTCTCTCTCATGATAGAGCTGGAGTGAATTACTCCCAACCTGGGAGGAAGTATCCCAAGATATTATAGGGGTTAGAAAATGGGGGTTAAGACTAGTTATTGATTAGATTAGTAATATAAAACTCATCATACAAATAGTCCAAGGGCGGTAATTAATCGAGGGTGCGTTATTTCGATTCCAACAGACTGTATATTGGCCTTTAAGCGCCCCTGCAAGCGGCCTGTATAGGCAGAACAACCACAGCGGCGTGGGATGCAACCAAGGCGGCAACATTAGCGACATCAACAACTGAGTTTGCAAGCGTATCTCTTGTAGCTTTTCTTTATTTCCTCCCGCAGATGAGAATTAAGTTGTCGTTATTCAACACAGGACACGCGTGGCCAGGAACCATGGACTGCCCTACCCTCAATGCTAAGAGATGGGGGCACAATTTCACCATTATACGTGAGTCGGTGATGAATCAACCACATAATAACCCCTTTCTTACACATTGTGTACGAGTCCTTTTCTGAATGACTAGGTAGTCTAGATCAACTAGTGCATCCATGACAACTGGTATAGAATTCGATCCGACCCTTAGATCTGGTCCCAGACATTAATAAAGAAGCACATTAGGAAGTTGCCTCTCAACATACTATCCAGCACAAGTCAGCCTTGATGTTAAACAAGGGATGGAATAAGAACAAGATGTACTCACATCTCGATACTTTCCCTCCATCTTCATCCTCAAAAAGCACTTGAAGGGCATCGTCTCGGCCAACAGAAACTCGTATAGTTCAGCGGCACGAGGGCAGCAGGGCTTGTTAGTGGGATGCAAAATGGCCTTGACTTCGTTTCTAACGATTTCCCATCCCGCCTTTTCTTCTAGCCCTAGGGCCACCAGGAGTTGCCCCAGGTGATTTTGGAATAGCGAGTGATGAACCTTGCTCCAGACGTCATGAAGACTGTCCGTCATAGTTGCTGCGCCAGGTGGAATCGAGTGTAATTCGAAGCCCTGGCTACGCAGTGTGGGGATGTGCAGCCTAATCCCTCCAAAATCGCGAACAGCGAAGCCTTTGACCGCCTTTGTTTTTCTGCAGATGCGGACGCAGATGTTCTGGCCATGGGCTTCGAGGCCGATGCCGTGGTTTACCATCGGAGGAAGGGTGAGTCTGAGGAGAGATGACGCGTATCTAGCCAGTTTGGTGAGGACAGCAAAGACTGAAGATAATGGGGCTTGCTTACTTTTGAAACCATTCCTTTTTCCCATTGATTGGGATCAGCGATTCGACCTGCGAATTGGCAGTCCGGCTGCCTGGGCACTGGCTTAATGCAGACGCAATAATCAACGACTCGTTTTGTAGGTTGGCTCGAATTTCCAGGTCCTCTCGTAGGATACAAGACAGATGCCGGGCGTCGTCAAAGTCGCCCTGGGCTCCCGTCACCCCGGCCACCTCCCGGAACACCCACATGTCCGGCGGTAGAAGCCTCTCAAGCAACTCGGAGACTTCGGCGCCGCCTAGTACGGTCCACGGAGTGATAGTTCGAAACGCAGAGGTGATCTGGCAAGCTAAAGAAAGCTTCAGGTGGTGCTTGAATTCCAGCTCGGGCCGGAGAGTCACGGTGCGCAATGAGGCCTGCGCAGATGCATCAACGGATCCCACGACTTGCACATCGGAAAAGCGAGACAAGATTGCGGGTCTCTGCTGTGCTAGACTGGGCACTACAACTCGCTCCGCTGTGCAGCCGGCAATGCCCAACCTTGCTAGGAGGTCGCCCAGCGTCGCTTCGAATGGCCCTGAGATACGGACTTGAGAGCGTGGCACTGACAGGAAGGTGATTTCTGGAGAGAGCATCTTCCATATATCACCGGGGCGAACCTGCGGTAACGGGGCTTGTGTGAAAAGCGTTTTGTGAAGCTTGGTGCAATTAGTTCAGTGTCGGTAGAGGGCGATAAACCCTTCCCACTTACAGGATGTGTTGGGTGGCCCGTAGTCAATGTCTTCTCCCAGGCGATTGCCGGACTGAACAGGTTCAACTGAGGCAGCTGTGCCGCAACATCAAGCCAAGTCTCTGCCCAAGTGGAGTGAATGAGCTGAGCCGAACAAGACTGCAGTGACGACATGCATACCTTGATTCGCGGCCGCATTCTGGAGTTGCTGCACCATCTGGTCTCTCATGCTCTGGGCATCGTCATCGGTCTCTCCAAACCATGGATAGACACATTGGAAGATCACTCCAGGGTCTAGCTCTGAGCGAAATGGTTGCTGATCAACCTCCAGTACTACAGGCGGCCTCAGTTGGTGTGGTCGAACCAACGAGGTAATTCGACCTGCGTCACCCGGTGCCGCTCTCTCCAGGACAATATGTACTTTCACCTTGCAGACCCCCAGAGAATCGGCCTTGGCGCTGGTCATACAGAGCCATGGTAGCTGGTCTGCTCCGGCAGACTCAAGAAACCCTAAACATAGGCCCTCGTTCACAAGATGAGACAAGAGACGCCGTGTAGTCTCAAAGCGAGCCGTGTCGATCTTGGATTGGGCTGTCATGCTGGCGAATTACGTTATCACATTGACATGGAAGTGAGTAAAAAGGCATATAAGAATTGCAGTGCAATTAAATTTCCGGACTTGGAGAGTCCTGTTCTCTAGGGGGACGTAGCTATATTAATGTGCTGCCATAATCTCTTGGTTGGGTTTGATTCCACGCCGTCATTCCCCGTCGTACAGCTTTGCCCTGCTTGCATAGGCTCGCTGACTACCGACGTAGTCACATCAGTCACCTAAGACATTCCCCACTTCACTCCTGTTCTAGCCTACGGATCATCCGTCCCTTTCCTCGATGTGGTGAAGAATTGGTTCGGCTGCTGAGACATGTCTCAGTAGTCTTCTACGGTGTAGCCTTTTTTTGTCTTGATAAATTACAAGCCCGGTTAGCATGTGGTACAAGTGAGGATTGCAAGGGCGCTAATTTTCTTCTCCCCGAGCCAAGAAGGGAAGCGAATTAAATCGAGAAGAAACCAACTTCTTAGAGAGCGTCGTGCCATACCTACTTACTGAGCTCGTGAAAGTGCTGAGATATATGCTTTAATGGTTTCTGAGGTGTACCCCTTTTTTGTCAGCTAATACCGGCATGCATCCGTAGGTCTGGCTCATCTTACGGAGCTGAAAATATGCATCGTATCACAACGTCTCGCCCCAGCTGACACCTAATCCACCAATCAACCTAGCTGGCGGAATACTAGATAGATATAGAAGCAAACCCTTGACATTCGCTTAGCCAGTAGCCATACCCATAGGCCAAATGAGAAGTGGCCATTGGTAGATTCTCTCAAGCCATTTTGTAGCCGCCGTCGATAGTCTGCCAACTGTCACCGCCATGTCTCACGATCTGGCCTATCCAGTCCCTTACTACGCGAACACTTGTAGATCAGTTTGACCCAGTTAGTGCCACAGACGCAAGTTCAGGATGAGGCCTGCAAGGATTCCAAGGGTGAGATTAAATGCCTCAACAAATCATTCCCATCTTCCCTGCTAGTTACACGCAAATCCCTATACAAAGCACACCGCTACTATACCACCATGCTCCAGCCTGAAGTACAAGTTATACCACTCCAATGATCGCTCGTATCCGACTCTGAGGGTTCGCTACAGCTTCTCCCGTTTTTAGACGGGATATCTTGATCATGCCCAAGTCGTGGGAAAAGGAGCGAGCCGAGCTTGCTTCACTCTCGCGGGTAGCGGCCAGCTTGATAAATGAGCGTCTTGTGACGTCCAGCTTCGACAATGATTCAATTACACTCTCATATCCGCACACAGAGGAGACGATCCTCATCCATCTTCCTCAGCCTCTCCAGTTTCGCGAGGCCGTCCATGCCTCCGAACTGTCCGGCTCGGTTACTCACAGCCAAGCTGCGGTGACGAATGGAGCACAGCTGATGCGCATCTTTGGCATCTGGGCCAAGCTGGACGTTGAAAAGATTGAGCACATCTGCAGGGAACTGGAAAATTCGGTCGAAAACTTGGAGAGAGCATATCGGCGCAATCAATCCCTCACCATCGACTCTCCAGCCATCAACTGGGAACAGGCCGTCGTGGAAGGTCATGGGATGCATCCATGGCACAAGTGCAGATACCCCTTGGTGGACGATTTTGAGACGGCAAAGATCTTCTTTGTGACTCTTCCTCGAGGGGACATGACGGTTGTTGGGAACTATGATGAGCGTATCAGCAAGATTGTCCCCGTCCACCAACTCGACCAAGGCCACATTGTTCTCCCCGTTCATGAATTCCAGCTACCAAATGTGAAGGAGGCGTTTCCTCAAGTCAAAGTCTTGCCCCAGACCATCACAGGTCGACCACAGAGCTCGCTGCGGACCATTTCCGTCCCGGATGCCGACTTCTGCATCAAAGTGCCCCTCGCCATCAAGATCACATCAATCATACGAACAATTCGCCCGTGGGCAATAACCATCGGCCATAGAATGGAGCCGATCCTTGACGTGATCGAAAGGGCCGCAGCATCATTTGGTGGCTCGCTGACTGTTGTCCGCGAACATGCAGCAGCAGCATCTTCAAGCGAGCACTTGGGTTGCATCATTCGCCAAAGCACCGAGTCCATTGCCACCCAAACTGGGGATAGGATCATTGTCTGTGCCGCACTCGCCGAGCATATTCAAGACATCTGGCGCCATAAGACCGTCGAAAGCAAGCTGGAGCTGCTTGGGGAGTTCTGCAACCATCTCTTCCGCGCTGTGTTGCCGTCCGTCCTGCTGCATGGTTTCGCTCTGCAGGCCCATATGCAAAACCTCCTCATCCGCCTGGACCCAGTCTCGGGAGCAGTTCGTGGGTTCTGTGTTCGAGACTTGGGCTCGTTTCGAGTACACAAGGACACCTTCTCCAAGTCTACCTCGCTTGACGTCGATACCTCATGGATCCTGACCAAGTCGGATTCGCTGGAAAAGGTGTATCGCTATATCCATAGTGTGATCCATGGCGACGTGGCTTCCATGGTCCGCGCTCTGGGGCTTGGTGTATCGGGATGGCGAGTCGCCCGCCATGAGCTGGAAAGGGTAATTCCGGTTGGTGATGACCTAGCTCATCAGACTTGGCTGGATAGTCCAGTTTGTGTGTCTCGAGCCCATCTGTCAATGCAGTTATTTGGTGTAGAGCGTGAGTGCAAATCGACGACTATTCCGAATCGTTTCTACCATTGCCAGCAATAGGAGGCGATGGTTGAGCGCTGTATTAATGGAGCAATTGTCCGCAAACGATATCATGCTATCTAGAAAAGAGATAGAAACTGTTTAGGGCGTGGTAAAGGCTTTTAGGCCAAAATTTGCACCTGGATATTGCCTTGTTGATACATGACCTATGCTACAACGGCTGCCCTCCAAGTGTGTAAAAAGAAACACGGGTCCTATCAATAGGGGTTTCTAGAGCCCACGGAACCTAAATCCGCGACGCCAAGCAAAGGTCCATACGTATGTCTCCGTTCAAACTCAGCAATGGTATTCTACAGAGCCGCGAGTCTAACTGTGATGATTTAGATACTATGTAGACAGACGGCCTTGTCCAGTGTCTTCAGACTCCGTGGGTAAGGTAGCGAATCAGAGGCGGGCGTCCCCGACCACACCATCTCAACACCAAAAGAGACATCACAACCACCCATACGAGAGCCAAAACACTGCAATTAAAAATAAACATACAACAGCGGGGATTNNTGGGTATGGTCGTATGTACCAGACAATGAAGCACAACCAGCTTATGTGGTTACCCTGTCTATGTTACTATTGACAACTCGGCTACGTATAAAAGAGTCATCTATATTGCTAGCGGAAACATCTTGTTCCATATTATTGTCACCCATGCAGAGTCAATTATACAGTACTCATGGTAGTATACCAGCCTCGGAAGAATTGGAGTCCAAACTCCGCACGGCTAAAAGTGCGTTGGTCCACAACTGCCAAGCCGTGACTCTACGGCTACGCAGCTTATAAATCAGGGCCAACATAGCGGGTCGTAAGAATTCCAATGGGCCTCGGATCACTATCATTGCTTCCAAGTGGCTACGCCCCTTCAGGGGTGACATGGTGGATCGACGTCTACGTAACGTACAAAAGGGTCTTTCTGCCTCAGAACGGTGCTCAGTTATCACAGCTTCTTGCTATCCTCTCTCTATCACCTGATTTCAGAGAACAGCAGGAAAACATGGCGACCCTGAATCTTCTCCTTACCGGTGCATCTGGCTACATGTCGGTATCAGGACATAAACTACCCGGCTTTAGCTTTCGCTGACGATATAACTCTCATGGCAGTGGCGGCACTATCCTCGCCTCCCTCCTGGCAGAGACAGACCCGTGGGTACGGAGCTTTAACATATCTGCCCTGGTGAGAACAGAGTCTCAGGCCACCACTCTCCAGGAGATGAACGTGAAGCCCATCATGTTCAGAGATCTTGATGATAAAGAACACTTGAAGTCGATTGGAGAAGGTTTTGACGGTATGTATATTGTGACAGGACATTGCCCGAAACGTTATCACGTCGGAGTGAATAGGCAGTGACGGTCCTCTGTTCTGACGAAAAATATCAACTTACCTCACATGCAGTTATTGTTCATGTCGCTGCTGGCTGGCATACCGCATCGGCTGTTGCATTGATTCAGGGGCTCGGAGTCAGGACGAAGAAGAATGGCTCCAAAGTCCATTACCTACACATCTCGGGCACGTCTAACCTCAGCGACCGCCCTCACACTTTGGGATACACCGAGAGTCGAACCTTTTCCGACGAGGAAGACATTTATTCTTACGAAAAGTATCGCGAGTCTTTCGAAGTCTACATGCAGCGAACCACAGACATCGCAGTGGTTGAGACTGGCGAGGCTCTGGGCGTCGACACGTACATCGTAATGGCACCCACCATTTTCGGCCTGGGAACAGGACCCTTTAATCGATTCTCCATTCCTGTGCCTTCCATGATCGAGGCCGCGGTCAAATGGGGAGGAGTTGCTGTCCTCGGCAATGGACAGACATGCTGGAGCCACATTCACATCCAGGATCTCGCAGACTTATACGTCCTCTTGCTCCGTCGAATTCAGCAAGGCGATGACTCGATCCCACGCGGCAGGAAGGGTATCTATTTCTGCGAGACTGGGACCTTTACGCACATTGAGTTGTCTGAGAGGGTGGCAAAGGCAGGTAAAGAGCTGGGCATTCTGAAGACGGATCAAGTTCGAAGTATAGGCTTGGAAGAAGCGGCGCGTCACTGGGCATATGGCATGATTTCTATCGTTGAGCTTACATTTGGCGCCAAGTAAGTCTTTCTACCCCTTTCGTCAATCGCGAGTCCCATAACCTCCAGGTCCCATGCTGTGCTGTGGCCTAGAACTGTGAATCGTCAACTAACACGCATATCTCGCGTCTTCTGCAGTGCGCGAACGAAAGCTGTCTTGGCGCGTAAGCTAGGCTGGAACCCTCGGCGAGGCGCAGAATGGGCAGGGACATTCCGTACAGAGTTGGAAGAGTATCAGAGAAACCCCCCGCCTGTGAGAGACTTTGGAAAGATTATGAAGAATTTGGAAAACTAGACTGAGTTGTGAGGGAAGGCGGTGTTCAAATGTTCATGGTTTCGTCGTCCTTGGCTGACACCTGAATCAAGATGAAGGCCAGTTATGTTCAATTATTTTGCATAATGGAGCTGCCGGGGTAGAGTCAGTATGAGTTTCGGATATTTACAGGTAAATTCAGAATCACCCTCATCGCCCTGTGAGGCCTCATGCAGATGTGGCATAACTCTATCCAAAAGTTGCCTTTTGGATATAGAAGATGGAGATAGAGGACCTGGTAATGATTACCTGGTCGCCAATATCTCAACAATCGAGATCGATCTGACCTGGATTCGGACCACTGGTTGAATGATGACAAGAAAACTGGCTTCGCAGACCGGACTGCAAAAGTCAATTCCGCTCCCCGATACAATAACCATAAAAATTACGGCTTCATCAAGAATAGTCCGGTTGAGACGGATGCGACCAAACTGCCACCATTGAGCCAGCTGGTTCTAAGCGCATGGCAAAGCTAAATGAACATACTACACGTGAAATTGGCCAAGTCAGCTGCCCCGAACTCCAGAATGCTTCCTGTTAATGGTGCAGATCGATTTTGTTCGTAGAGTCTATCTCACGCATCTTCTAGAAATCCATTGCTTGGAAAATAATTGGGCACTCAATCTACTTTGAGCACCTTGAAAACACAGATAGCCAGAGAGTAACAGACTGCGCTGACGAAATACGGCATCCCAAATGCTGCACCGCCAATTCCAATGCCACGGACCCAGAGCGCGGCCATCAAAGGTGCTCCGAGGAGAGAGCCAGTAGTTTTAACGAGCATGACAATGGAAAATATGTGGCTGTCGGGGTTTGATGAATCTGTGGCATCGCCGTCGTGTGGCGGAGATATCGCGGGTGACTTGAGCAACGACAGCGTAAAGATGGGCAAGGCAGACCCAAGAGCATATATGAAGAGTGAAGGGACGAGCATCCAGACTTCGGCAGCCACCGCGATCCCCAATGCCCCGATGACAGAAACAAGGAGGCAGATGGTGGCGTATTGAACATTTCTCTTGTCGGCGCTGGCGAATGTCGCCTCTCCAATCTCGCTACGTGAACGTAAGAATTTGGGAATGAGGACAGTGAGCAGCATGAAGTTCACGACTGCCTTTCCGGAGAGAAGATATCCGGCGCTTGCGAAGGCCCAGTGATAGCGTCCGGATATGTACTGCACCAGCAGCTTGGTGTCGGAGCTGGCGAGAGAGGTGAGCATGAAAGAGATGAGCAACAGTGTAAAGTTCCGCGGGTGGCTGGTGACGATGGTATGAATAGTCTGCACCCGCTCTGCCGTAGAGCGGAGAAGGGATTTCCGGTAATCCTGGGCCTTGAGAAGTGGGGAGGAAATAAGGGGCTCCCTCTGCTCTTCGTCAGGGGATCCGGCTCCAACACCAGGGTTCCCAGGGGCTGGGAGAAGGTAGATGGTAGGTACAGCCAGTAAGAGCAGAAAAATGCCCAGCCAGAACGGCAGCCAGAGAGAGATGGTCATTGTGGCAGAGGCCAGTGCAGGACCGAGCAGTGCGACAACATAGGAGACGGAGCTCATATATCCAAAGTATATGGCACGCTTTGTATGGTCATTAGTCAAGTTGGAAGCAATGGTGTATGTCAGCGAGTTGAAGACACAATCTCCACCGAGGACCGAGAGAATTGGGCCTGCAACAATAGCCCTCGTAGGAAGCAGGCCGTCAAAGTGTCCAACCACGATGGCCCATAACAGCATGATTGCTCGAGAGACCAAATTCAGTCCAAGAACAACGCGACGACCCCATTTCTCGGCCAGGAAGGTAAGGGGAATGGTCATAACGAAGTCTGTGATGTCTGAGATAAACCGAGACTTAACATGAGCCCGTAGCTTGACGTACCTCCTGCCACCCAAACTGTCTCCATTGTACCCTGTATCCGTCCTAAACTCTTTCCAATATCATCCACTTTACACAGCTGCTCATCGACGCTTCCATCAGGCTGTATCCGTGACGGATCAGTACTGCGGTAGTAGTCGCTACAGAGACGTGTCTCGATGAGTCTGTTCAGTGGAAGCTGGTAAAGGCTCATGGATAGATTGACAAGCAGAAGCAAGATAAGAACCGGGGCTATAAGCGAAGTGCGTTGTCCAGCCCGCCGAATGATGCCATGTTGATCTCTTATCTCGTCCATGGCACCGCGTGAAGTCGTTGGTGGAGTTGAGTGAAATGACAAGGCAGGCCCTGAAACTAGAATCAGGTTTATAACAGTTTGACAGTGTACCTTGGAAGAGATGAACGGTTTGCATACAAACATTTATAAGTTAGGTCAGCTACCATGAGTGGAACACTTCTGAGCTTATCTTTCTCTCGGTCACATGATTTTCAGCAGTTGAGTGAGTGCCTGAGGCATCCGCATTCTTTTATCCCAACATTCCTAGGTGCATTGAGATAGCGTAGACTATGTATTATCAAAGTATACATTAATTAGTTGACTGATTTCATTCAAGATAAATGTTTTTTACTACATTTTCCCCAGTTGCTCCCGAGTTTTGGGGGTCTTTACACCGACCTGTGAGCAGCCGAATCACGCAATCAATAGACTATACAGCTCTCTCATCCGATTCACTGAGACTCTAGATGCTTCGTGATTCGCGTTGACGCCGAATAACAACCGGAACTCGTAGGTGCAAATCTTTCACAAGGCAGCAGAGTGTCGTTAACAGCAAGTGATCCATCGACGGGCGCCTGGAGGTCCTTTTGCATGAAACCTATGAGCATGGCATTGCGATCAGAATAACACTTTGCATTGGTTGACATCCACCGATTTTTTATATAGGCATTCACAAAGAGTATACCACTCGTATTCTCCGTTGCCTGGCTGGTAGGCTCCAGGAGCTCACTTGAGCTGCCCCTTGATGATTGCCGCTTCATCATCATCGCCTCTCGAAGAGGAATCATCTCTCTCGGTAGCCGTCACAAAGGTCTTTTGCACATAGATACCTCCGTCCACCTGACGACTATGATGCATATCGTCCAACGGGATACACTCGGACATCATTACAGCCCGCGAAGTTGTCCCAGTTCCATGTCCTTGTCGACGTTGAGAGCTGCCGCTGCCATACGTGGCGTAATCTGTTGGCCCAGTCCTGGATGTCTTGTACTTTTTAATGCCACGCGAAAGCAAGCTCTTCAATGGCGGCAGGGAGCCTACAATGAGGGCTGTCGACGTTTCCACAGCACCCCAGATAGCGAGCCCGACAAGGTCGACCTCGTCACCGACGAGGACTTGGGACATGCGTACAATGGCCACGCAGATGATGATGATTCCCAAAGAAAACGCAACGCCGAGCCCAATCTTCTTCTTCTTGTCGAGCTGCAGCGATGGCAAGACCGCGATGGGAAGCGCTATGATCATCAGGTCGGTGGAGATATCGACGGTCGTTGAGTAGATGACGTTGACTCGTTGCATCGCCAATTCATGGGGCGAGTCACAAGCACCTGATATGACTTTTATTTAGACATGATCTCATTGCGCAAACCGATATATAGAACTCACTCACCGTAAAAGTATTCAGAAGGGGGGCTGCAGGTCAATGTACTAACAAGAACACACCCGAGCAAAGCCAGGGCTGCAAAGACCGCCACGCAGTACCATAATCGGCGGATAACAGGGAACGGCTGGACGAGTCGGAAGAACAGGGCCATGAAGCTCGCCTTGACGGACCACAGCGTGATCCAGAACATCTTGATGATGGGGAATTGCCAACGCGTTAATTGCCTCTGCTGCTTTTCGAATACGTCGGGAACAACAGCAATGCGACCAGCTGCAAGATGAGTCATGTACCAAAGAGAATCCATCTGTTGTGTCTGCAAAATGGCCATGGTTAAAGCGCACGACCATGCCCAGGTGATCCAATAGTCGTCGGCCAGAAACCCATGGTTCTGACGCCAGCGGACGAAAAGCCGCAGCGATATGAAGATGGTGGCAATGGAGAAGCAACTCCAGATAATGACAAGAAGACCACGGAGATCAACATGCGAGGCAGCCCCAGAAAGGGGAGCGTTGAGATCGGGCGGTGGAGTTGTCGACATGGTTGTCAGTAAGATGCCAACCGTGCTTGGGACATTGCGAGGCTGTTGTCACAACACAGAACGATGACTGCCAAGGCGAACTGGCAGGGTGGGAGGACAGCACTCATATAGGCTTGAATGACCTCAAGACAACAGCGTTGAAAATCCTTTTACATGCAGAGAGGAAGGGGAATTCCAGTGGCTGCACTGCCGATGCAGGGGGAGACAAGGATGGTGGTGTAGCTTTCAGGCGCCTCCGTCCCCGGTATCACATACCACACCATGAACCTCCTGGCTTGTGTCAGTAAAGGCTTTGTATGATTTCAGGCCTACCCAGAAACAGTGCCTAGAGGGCTACCTGAAATAGATGTCCAAGAGCTCAAGACGCAGGCAAGTTCTAGATGATGCCGTCCTGTAGGTAGCTGGCGCCCTCAATCTCGGGTGGATGAGTGGATGCGCGAGAGCTTTATCTCAGTGTTAGACGACGGCGACTGTGAGTAGCTGACTTTTGAGAGACTTGTAAGGGTAATCATCCTTCACTCAGCCTTCCTTGTTGTCTAAGAAATTTTCATTCGAGCGCTTTGATGCTTGACCTAGGCCAGAACAAACCTTATTTTCCTCCCGGGAGCGGAACAGTTCAACAGCCCGCTCAGGGGGGAGCTAGATACGTGAACACCGAACCTGACGGATAATAGCAGCGGCTGCAGGATGGCGTCAAGTCAAGAATAATATCTGACTGCCTAAATCTGCCACCTTCCACTTCCGGCTTCTGCCATGTTAAGTAATTACACTAAAACATTCATGGGGGTTGTTGATGCAGGCGTTGGGTATCATTTTGGGCCCGGAATTGTTAAACCGTTCTCGGTACGGATATCTACCGTTGATGTAAAGCATGACGCCGTTACGAGACTTCTGTGATTAGTCTAGACTCTAGACAGAACGACCAACCCTGCCTCAGCTACACCTGATGGCGCTACGCTTTAAGCCACGCCCCTCTGACGGAAACACCCTGCTCGCCACTCCAATCCCGTCTGTTGACACCTGACAGGGTATAGAGAATTCCGACGACGTGGGTAGAGTACGGTTGCAAACCAACACCTGCATCGATCTGATCCGCAATGTCAATCAGCCGAACCGCGCCAAGGACGTTCACTCCCTCCTCATGGGACGCACTCTTCTTAGGCGAGCAGGAATGCACAGGGATCTTCAAGATGGCGGATAGTTGAAACGCTCGGGCACCGCGGCTCGAAGCTTAGTTAGGATCATGATCCAGCATGTCCGGAAGCACCGGCCGCCCGCCCCTGGTGATTGGCCCTTGGCATGAGTGCCGCGACTGGATGGAAAAAGCCGATATGTACGTACCTACCTAGCAGCAGCCAGCTTGGTTGTCTGTGGGATCCGGCAATTCGTGGGGAAGCGTTATGAACGGTCCAACGGCTGTTGAACCCCAAGATCCACAGAGATGGACCGTCAGAGGTCAATGCTATAGGCGATACTACCAACCTTAAATATGCACGGGAGATGCCCATGATCGGCAACTGTCAGGCTGCGGTTGCCTCGAGCCTCTGCCCTGAGCGTGGAAATGAACATGGTACGTGATGTACATGGTTCCTGAAGGATGAACCCTTCATTTCCACAGAAGAGCATGGTTTCTTTTACAACCTGCATACACAGCCAGCGCATGGTTGCACTCGGTACAGAATCCTCCGTCGAGCTAGTCAATTCCAAAAAGCCTGGGGCGGCGCTATAAAGCTCGGCATGTCAGGAGATCCTTGTGGCAGGAAGATTGCTGCAGGTTCTCTGCTTTCGCGCAGCGGGCCAGGATATCGTCCCTTTATCCTATTTCGTATAGGTGCAGTAGTCAAATCATTAAAAATCAGTAGCACGGTGTCCTCTCGCGTGTAAGCAGCCAGGGTACCTTGCTCTCTCCGCTCCCCAGGAAGTCGAACTCCGCAACCAGTGGCAACAATTCCGACCTTAGCAACGGGCGGCCGAATCATGCGTCTTTCGCGAGGCAACTTTTACATCAGCCACAAGCATCCTGCATAAATTGAAACTTTCCCCAGGGACAACCAAAGTCGGGTTCTGGAGAGTCTCTTTGCCCTGGCAGCTAAGAACAGCATCGTTGTCAACAATGCATCCCACAGCGCTGCTCACTCTGCTCGCCACCTTCCCTATGGGGACATGGGCTGAACTGGTCGACCGGTCGGTGGTCGACCGGTCGGGGATCGACAGCTTTCTTCCCAGATGTAGATGTGTGAGTACAGAGGCAGACGAAGCCAGCCCATCCCACGTGGAAGACATGAACTAATCAAGTCGATGACTGCAGGTTCCTGGCCAAAGCTGCTGGCCGTCCGATTTCGAGTGGAAGACTTTTGACTACTTCCTCGACGGCAACCTCATCAAGACCGAGCCCATTTCGCAATCATGTTACCCCGGCCCTGCCGAGGACCTCGACGAGTGCGCCTACGTGAACGAGATGTGGTCGGACCAAGACTTCCAAACCTCCAACCCCATTGGAAGGCCGTACCCCTACAACATCACATGCGCTCCAGTTGACTATGCTGCTGGCCAAACGCCCACTACCTGCAGCCTGGGCTCTCTTCCTACCTATGCCGTCAACGCCACCTCTCGCCCGCAGATTCTGGCCACCATCATCTATGCTCGTCTGCGCAACATCCGTCTCGTCGTCTCTGGCACAGGCCATGATCTGCTTGGCCGCTCCGACGGTTACGGCGGCCTCGAACTTTGGCTACATCACTTCAAGAACGGCATTAACTTTCAGAAGACTTACACTTCTGAGAACAAGTGTACCAAGTCTCGCTGGAAAGGCAGCGCCATCAAGATCGATGGTAACTACCAGTGGCGTGACGTATACAAGGTTGCCAAAGCGAACAATGTCATTGCCGTCGGTGGCGGCGCCGTCTCGCCCGGTGCCATCGGCGGTTGGGCATCCGGAGGTGGTCACGGCCCGGCCACGAGGAATTATGGCCTCGGTGCCGACCAGATCCTTGAGGCCGAGGTAATGCTCGCTGATGGACGCGTTGTCATCGCCAACCACTGTGAGAACACTGATCTCTTCCGAGCCATGCGTGGTGGCGGACCGGGCTACGGAGTCACTCTTAGTAGCACTGTCAAGGCTCATCCCAACGTCAAGGCTGTCACCACCCACCGTCTTCAAATGGCACCATTGGAGAAGACGGAGAAAAACAAAGACCTTCTGGATGCCGTGTCCGTTTTGTTACAGAAGCTGCCCGATCTCAACGATGCCGGCTTTGCTGGATACGGCTTCTGGTTCCGCAACTTTCCCACTCCCTTTGTTGGCGATGCCACGTCAGGCTATACCCACGGCTTCTGGACTATTGGCATGGGCCGGGACCAGGCTGAAGCCGGCTGGGCTCCAGTTCGCAAAGCCCTCGCCAAGTTCGAGGATAAGCTCTTTATCAATGAGACTTGGACGACCTACACTGATTACTGGTCGTTCTACTATGCCGAGTCGGGGCTGTACGATCCTACAGGAGATACCTCAATGCAGACCTCAAGGCTGATTGACCGTGAGGCGCTAAAGGACTATGACAGCGTGCGAGATGCCGTCGAAGTGATCAGCGGCAAGCCAGATAAATTCGACGCAAACGTCATCCTCCTTGTTTCTGGTGGCCAGGTATTCAAGGACGGCGCCGATAAGACCTCTGGCATGCATCCGGCATGGCGCAGGTCGCACTACGCCCTCGTGTGTGGCACGAGTATCTCCAAGACTCCTACTCTCGCGGAGCGCAAGGCGGCCAACGACGAAGTGACGTTTGTGAAGGGCGCTGCGGCCAAGAGGCTTGCGCCAAACACTGGAGCCTTTATAAGTGAGGGCGATCGCAACGATCCCGACTTTAAGACGTCGTTCTATGGCGACTTTTATTATGACCACCTTAAGACGAAGCAGAAGTTCGACCCTTTTAACGTCTTCTACTGTCCAACCTGCGTCGGGTCCGACGCCTTCCTTGAGCGGCCTGATGGGCCATTGTGCAAGGCCTAACGTTTATTCCTTAAAGTTTTAATTAATATAGACACTTCTTTACTTCTCTTCTTTAAGCCTGCACTGAACACCAAATCTGCCAAATCGCGGTATCCACTGTATAGTGTACACCCAGTACAGCTAGAAACTTAATCACCTAGATTCATGTCCCTCCATCATCTTTTGTTACCATCTCAGCATGATTGTCGAGAATCGATCCAGTACCTAATCTAATACTACCGGCTAGACATTGCTTATTATCCAAGGCCCTTCAGTAAGCATGTCCAGAGTTCCGTTTCTTGTTGCTGCTATGGTCACGGTTAGGAAATACCACCCTCGCAAACCTCTCTGCTTGTCGCCAACAACCCCTGTCCTCCGTGTGATTGAAAAACATACGCTGTCCTGCTTCCGCTGTGCATCGGTCGATGTGTGGGGATCGCGTCTATCTTGCGATCTGACAGGATAAGAACCATTTAACTGGAAAGCCCATGACGAGAAGAGAGCAGACAGTTTACACCAGAGCAATGCCAAAGGCGCAAAATCACTCGTGAATGTAGTACATCAAGCCGTCTGCAATGTTGCCAGGGTTCAGATAGTTTTGCATTGTCGTTCTGCGATTGGCTTGTCGTGAGATGCATCAAAAACAAAAGAGGATGTTCAAACAATATTGCGTGGTTGCCTGCGGTCATCCTCACATCGCAGATCGTGTTAAACTCAATGGAGGCCCTCTTCCGGCTGACCAGGCCTCCACAGCTGATGACTGTCAGTGGAAAGACGCCCAAGTTCCTGATACCAGAAATAAGCTTTGCCATAGCGTTACGTCTGAGATCGGGACGGCCCGAACCGTTGTGGTCGCTGCGACGTCGCCAGACTCTAAACGCTCTTCCATTCCATCATGTCTCTACCCGTATACGCAAGGACAACCTGGATAATGGCCTAGCTCTCAAGCTTAGACATGGACTAAGTGAAAGCACGAAGAGAAGTCTTACACGCCACAAATAGCTCCACGCTTCAAACTCAACCTCGCCCTCTAGCGTGTAGGGTCCAATCCACGAGCGAGCCTCCCCTTGGCAGCAACTTGAGCCTGTCTGGATACAGATGGCGATCGCATTCAGGGGCGAAGGGGGGTTAGGCAGCGGTAGTCTAACCAGCGCTGGCAGAAGCTGAGGAGCTGATCGTCGGCAACAGTCGGCAAAAGAGATCAGGACAGCCACAGGGTCGCATACGCCACCACCAGCAATACAGTCGACTTCTTTTGCACATGGGAACAGGTCGGCAGCGACGATAGCCGAGGAGGTCATAGAAATCAGAGACGCGGTGGCAGTCTCCACAGAGGCTGTCGCAGTTGTAGCGTTCGTGGCGAATAACGTTGTCAGAGTCGTAGTCGTCTCTTCGGTGTTCGAGGCGGCGGCATTCGTACTAGCCGAGGTATCGGCAATTAAGGACGATAACAGCAGTATTAGGATGCTCATCGGCGTAGTCACTGAGGGTTGAGTATTAGCTACAATGAGTTGAAGTTACTCCTTTACTTACATCGCCCAGACGCCTAACGCCGTGTAAGTATTGGCACCATTTTATCACTGCAAACATATGGCCTAAGCCCATTATGGAGCGGAAGATGACTTGCCAGTTCCGGTGCCAACATCAAGCACTCTCTATAGCGAAGCAAACTCGAGCATCAGCCATTGATAAAGAGCACGATCACGCGGTGACTAGCTAACGTGGATATTATCCTTGACCGGGGCCAGATATAGCTTGCTATAGAGCAAAATCGTCAGGAAGTGATGCCTGGGCGATTGTTAGATATGACATGATGCACTCGTGCGAGTAGCCTTCTTACATGATGCCAAATTTCTCAAGCGTTGGCTCATCGGTAGGGACGATGTAGTCGCTTTCGTGGGGTGCAGAATGATGTGTCCTACCATTGAACTTGCGGTGCTCCAAGACACTCGAAGTGGCCGAGGTCGTAGATGATGCTCTATTGAGATGCTTTAAGCCGACCATTATAAACTTCGGTTCCCGGTCGCCATACGCCCCACCAATCAACGCGGAGTCATCGTCACTCTCCAGTTCTTGCGGGTCAGCAGCCTGTATAGTTTGGCTCTTTGGTCCGTTGACGGTGATGCCGTGGGACACGACAGGGTGAGAAGAAGAGAGCAGGTCAATGAGTTGGCGTAACTAATAGTGCAGTCTGTCAAGTAGTGAGGCGATAAACAGGAGAGGAGAAAAGATAAAAGAGCAAAAGCATCGTACGACCCCGTAAGAGGATGCAGCGTTGGTTATAAAGTCTTGACCTCCGATTCGCCGAGCCAAAAATGAGACGCTGATTGAATCATCTACTGCTGCCGGAAGCGAGCCATTCAGGGCCTTTTGGGCCTTGTTTTGTGTAACACCACCCGGTAATATACTGGCTGTCTGTCGCTGCATACCACTCTCCACGCAGTCTGATCTTTACTGTATAACCTTGGAATCACATCCACATCTGGCAGCGTACCACAACGTTAAATCAACTGTGGGGCTCAAATATATTCTCAAAATAGTACAATCTGATTGCCCAACCTGATCTGTCTCAGAAACCATGAACCAAGGCCGCAAGGTATTACTCATTCCCGGTACATCTTCTTATAATATCTGGTAGATACTCTCACCAGTGATGAAGCAGCGAACTGCAATATAAGGAAAACAGCAGGCAGTCTGAGCTATCTACTTGCGCTATACCCTGATTCTCCCGTAAAGACTGAGGCCTTATGAAAGCTGAGAAACATCATACTTACCAAACTTCCGCGTACTAATCTTGTGCGTGAAGAGGAGGTCCAAATCGTCAACAGAACGATTGGTCTCCGGGGTGTACAGAAAGATCCAAAGGGTGAATAACAACCCGCTTCCTCCCTGAATGAATCCAATGTAGCCCTGAAGATGGCCACGATCAGGATTAATCAAGTACGGAAAGGTCAGTGTAACAATCATGACCATGGTGAACTGTACGACGCTCGCAAAAGCAATCGTCTTGGGTCGAAGCCGGGTACTTGGTACCTCACCCATGATGACAGTGGAGAGGGGACTGATAGCCGCTCCATATATGATGTTCCAGATGATCATGAGAACAACTTGACCCCAGACAATTGATGGTCGTTGATAGTAGTTCGGAGCGAGTTGGAGGAAGCCAATGGCGAAGAGGACAAGTGCAGAAAGTCCCTGCGACGAGATGTACAGCTTGCGGCGGTTGAGATGAGCCAGCAGTGGCATGCTGGCGAAGGCTCCAAGCATTGCAGCACAGCAGCAAACCACGGACATGTTGAATGATATGAGTGCATCAAATCCAGCAACTAAGACAGCCAGTCAGCTTATCAAGTGCACAAAGTTGCGCGGCAGATGAGAAACCTACTCTGCATAAAGTACGCCGCGCTGTTTGCCAGCATGTTTCCAGTGGTGATGATGCTGGCGTAGCAGACACAGGCGATCATTGTGCGACGCAGATTAGAACCCCGGAAGATCTCGGCGTAGCTGGTTGAAGTGTTTAATTCCTGTTCAATGCGGTCGGCCTCGACAATCTCTTCCAGAGTCGCGCGAATGTCGTGGCCCTTGACTGCGAGCCTGCGAGTCGCTGCTTCAGCTTCGTCAGCCCGGCCCTGGCGAACCAGCCATACAGGACTGCGAACCAGAGTATTAGCCATGTCAAGCCCAAGCTGCAGTGCCACGGTTGAGACTCACCTCTCAGGCGCCAGAAGCATCAAGGGCATCAAGAGGACCGGCCAGACCCACTGAATAGCGAAGCCGATTCTATACGCCCACTGGCCCTCCATGTTGGCCACGGCGGCAGACGCGCCGGCGGAGAGTAGTGGGCCGATAATGGAGCCAAAGCTATAGAACCCACCCAGGACACCTCGCAGTCGAAATGGGGCGATCTCGACGGCGTACGTGAGAGAGAGAACGCAGAAGCTGCCGAGGGTGACTCCAATGAGCAAAGTGCCAATGAGGATCAGGGGAAGCGAGTTCGCAAAGAACTGAATCAAGATGGTAGCAGCTGACGCGACGAGCGTAACCAGATATGTTGGCTTGCGGCCGAACTTGTCCTGCAATCTAATCAGCCACGGCCACAAATAGCCCAGAGCGTGGGTGCTTACCATGGGCAGGGCGATGATAGGAGCCCCGATGATCTGTCCAGCTATAGCGGCTATAGCAAGAGCCGATTGCCACGGAGCGGAGATAATATACAGCCCATCGTATTCTCTACCAAACCGGGCGGCGAACGCAGGCAAGGCATATAGGTTGCTGATCCAAGCTGGACTGAAGGCTACGCTGGAATCGTGGACTTTTGTCAGTTCCAGTTGCAAATTGAACTTGGCGGCGGACGACTTACAACATCATAGGGCTCGTGAAGACCATCGACCACAAGGCGGCGTAGGGCCAAGCCTTGAGGACATCCAAGAAGGTCTCATCGGGGGTTTCGCCACGACGGTTGTCGTCGGGAATAGTATCTGAGATGGATCCTTTGGCGATACTCTTGGTGTCGCCAGAGTCCTTCAACTCGCTGGTCCTATTCTTCTCGTCGTTGAGCGTGGCTTCGCCCTGTGAACCAGAGCGTTGGCCGCGTTGATGGTGCTCGGCGTCGCTGCCTTCGTAAGACAAACCCATCCTGAAATGCCTGAATCAGAGCTCTTTGACGTGAGTATGTGAGTATCTGGACGTGTGAGGCAGAGTAAAAAGGCTGCCAAAAGTGGTTGCCAGGCAAAGTTGCTGTGCAGTTGCATTCTAACGAAACCCGGGGCTTATAGCTTCACAGCATGGGACACCATCATTTACCCGATGGTTGGGGGTTTGTAAGCTCGATACACGTATCGCACCCTATCTACGCCGTTTCTATGCATGATTGCCGCTATAAACGCCACCCTTATCGAGAAGGGTCATCCAGCACCAGCATCGTCGAGGGCTTCCAGATCTGGCTTTAGGTCACATTTCCACCCACCGGGAATAGATAGCCACTCCGACCTGGTCTCCACGGGGAAAGATCTGCTCCACGCGATAAGATAGTCGCAACCAACTTGAGGAATGCCTCTGCACTTATTGGACGCCGGCGTAGGCCTGCCTCAGATAGTGCGTCCCCACCTCACAATCTCCCCCGCAATCCTATTCTCTCGCTCTGAAAGGTGTCCAATGGGACAATGGCTTTATCTGGTGGCGTCGGCCGGTAGACATCAATGGCCAATGGCTTGGGTCCAGACCCGAGAATTACAGCAAGCTCCTGCAATGTAACCCCGTACGCTGTTCGCTTGTCAGATTCCTCCTTGTCCTGTCACTTCTGCTTAGTCTCAATGTGGGAGACCTTTACACCTAACCCAAATGCCGTCCTAGCCATAAGTTAGAGAGTGGTCAGCGCCTGTAGAGATGCACTGGGCTCTCAGAATGCCTACGCTAAACGAGTTGGCGAGATCGGTTGTTGAGCCTTGTGCCACAAGCCAAGAGAGAGTCATCGCAGAATCAGTCTCACAGACACTCTGGCCTTTGTTATTCGATTTGAAAGAGTGTAAATTTCAGTCGGCTATATAAAACAATTGCTGCTATAAAAGTGTTTCCGCGGAGAACAAGATGATGTTAATGAGGATGTTGAATACTCAGTAATCTCAACTAATCACCACCAGAGGCAACACACCCTCTCGCCACGATTGAACCTCGGTAATGCCAGCTACTGCTCCAAGGGGTTTGTACTCCGCTCCTCTCCGCGTAGGTACTCAAGCGGGTGTTTGAAATCTACGTACCCGGAGAAAGGCTGAGTGAGACCATAGCCAAGATCCTGCAGCATTTCATCACTATACCCCATCTTGGAGACTGTCTCCCAACTGTTGGCAAGGAATTGGTTTTCCTCCTGCCGCAGAAAACTCTTGGTGAAGAAGTTGCTGTAGAGCAGGCGCTCCTGATCCATGGTTATATTGGCCGACGCTCCGTGATAGCAGGCGGCCAGGAACATGAAAGCATCGCCCTTGTTTAGTTCCGCCTGCACGGTAAGCTTCTCGTCCGGGGGGGTGTAGTGGTCCCACAAATGGCTGCCGGGGATAAAGCGCGTGGCGCCGTTATCCCTGGTAGACGGCTTTCCGGCAACGAAGAAGCCGAGGGCGGTATCTTGGCCTTGGACGTACTGCTCGGCCGTCTTTCGACGACAGACGTTGTGTGCAACCGTGTCATCGCGGTGCAAGCCCTGGCTGTAGGCTCCTGGGCGCACTGAGAAGATGATAGCATTGTGCAGCTGGGGAGGGCAGGACACCTTGTGAAGCTCGTCGCCAACCCAGAAGTCGAAGTGTGAGGTAAGAAGTTCGTCACGGACGCTCTTGAAGAGGGGGTGCTGGACCACGGATTCCATGTATGTCTTGGACTTGCCAGCAATACCCAAGATGCGCTTGGAGTGGACGGAGAAGAAGCTGTTGTGCTGGTCCTTGTTTTCGAGAAGAAAGTCCCCAAGGTAAGGACGGGTGTCCTTCTCTATCTGCTCGAGCTTGTCGTCTGCAACAGCGTTGCGGATGATGACACCGCCTACCCTGGTCAGAGAGGCGATGATGTCTTGGATGGATGAGTTGCCGTATTCGAATGACTCCACTTCGGGAACCGGTCGGAGTCTGTCATCCGTAATGGAAGAAAGATCTTCCCTGATGAGCTTCGTCTTGGTCGCTGGGACCGGCGTGACCTCGGGAGACACTGTGGCGGGCATGGTGATGTCTTGCAGAGAAACGGTGATATCAAGCCTGAACTAGGTCGGGGGGTAAAGCTTGAATGGTAAAGATGGGCTTGGTAATTGTTATTGAGCTGGTATTTGAGAACACGGCTTGTCCATCTTATATGCTCAATATTTCTCACCTCATGGATCACAGGCTCGTCCGATGAGAAGAGCTCGGCGCCCGTCGATGAGAGATATGTCGGTTTCCTTGAGTCCCTGCGTCTGATCTATCGCCTTATCTACAGATAACCTGATACAGATTGAGGATCTTAACAAAACGAGAACGTGAGGCCGGTTGGATATGGAAATTGTTGCCGGATTAGCGGTTTGTGGTTGCACCGAAACCCATATCTGACCTACCATGCCTTTAACCCTTGCAAGTTCTACTACTTTTCACGTCTCAGGAAATGCATTCAATAGTTGGCTGACGTTCAAGGCTGATTGTATCACGGCGGCCGTTGTGGATTGCCTCAAATAGACTTGGAAGAGCACTTATTCCCCAACTAGGAACATTTGGAATTCAGCGGCCATCTTTTGATAAGCCATAAGTTGGCTATCACGTCAGACCCAACGATAACCCCCGCATACATCTCCACATTGGTGAGTGACATGGAACGGGCATAGATCAGAGGTTATCGACGGCTGTAGATAAGCCATTCGAAACGCCCACTCCAAGGGACTTTGAGGCGGCGCACATGCGAGTCAGCCAGATTAACAAGGCATCAGCATGACGATGAGGTGCAACCGAGGTTAATACACCGGATGGCGGAAGTTGAAAGGGCCTTCCCAATCATCGCTCGTATTAGACAAGTAGATGAGAACAAGTAACAGGACTTACGAAGCACAGGTATAGCGGTGCCATGTCATATGAATTCATGTACCTGATTCAGAGATATAGGAAACACAGCTTAAGGCGCTGGACAAATTGACCATTCTATGGAAAGACCGCTCAGCCGACCCGAGGTAACCTACAATACAATAAACTCTACCTAATAGGACAGTGAGGTATCACGCATATGTTCTCCATCTTTCTTCGATGCGCAACACAAGAGCTATCCCAATGCTTGAGTGTTTTACAGCATAAACACGTCGTATTTCTCCCTATCCGTCAGGCTCTGCCATACGACCTCGGATGGCTCATCACTTTGCGCACGCCTCAACCACATGGCGCTTACAATTTCAAGCATGGTCTCCAAATTTCTGAACCCGAGATCACGCTTCGCCTTGAGCCAAGCAGTCATCCGAAGCTGCAGCTCGACAGTGGAGGCTTCCGAGGCCAGGATCACAGCCGGCCACATGGTTATAACTCCGGCTGTTGTGTTCAAGACCTCAACCGCTTCTAGCTCTTGTACACCGGCCTCGACTAGGTCATGGACACATTCCAGAGGGAGACGCCGTATCGTGCGTTGGAAGAAGGCAAGGCTGGCGTAGTAGAAGGCCATGGCAGCGTGATGTGCGGCCCATTCGCAACAGTCCAGCGTTGTTGGCTTGGGTGGAAAGCTGAGGAGAAGACGCAGCTCAAACGTATCCAGCTCCTGCTCGCTGGGACGTTGTCTCGAGGCCAAGGTTCGGTTCATCAGAGCGAGGTTGCGGAAGAACTGAACATACCCCCCCGACAGCTCATGCACGGTTTCGGGGAGATTGGGGGTGTCAAGGCAGGCCAGCATGTCATCAGGAATGTTCCACTCACACATGATAGCCATGTAAATCAGATTGCGGGGGAAAGTAGCCTCGTTGATGGTATTGGGGTTGCGAGCACGCATATGGCTAAGATAGGCGATCCCACCGGCCAAGTAGGAGCGCCACCGTCGCGGCGTGCCAGAGACGGCGTCTATCAAGAGGCACGTCATGATGGCGAGGCCTAGTGACACGTTCCCGGCATGCTCTGGCTGACCCAGGTTATGGCGTAGGTGAGTGAGCGCAAGCTGCTCGTGCTTCCGCCCGAGGACTCGGTTGTGTTCAGTCTGTCCTCCACCCAGCTCGCAGAGGTTGTAGGCTGAGGCGGCGCAGATGGCGTGGAAGAGAGTTATCTCGGCATTGGATTCTTTCGAGTTGGACATGATGCCAGCATAGGCCAGGGGTAGTACCAGTGACCTGCACTTGTTGTCCGGCCCGTCCGTCAATGTCAGTTTCCCGCTGAGGTAAGTCAACCAGTGATGCAACAGTTGTTTCTGGTGCGTCGGCATTGGAAGAAGATCCAAGTGTCGTATCGGCCCAAGGCAGAGTTGACTCTCCTCGGGGGCTACAAACACTCGATCTAGCTCTTCTGTAAACGTGTCGAGGCTTGGGTTGCCTTGGTCCGATGTTTCTCTCCGGTCGGCGGGTTCTGTAGATAATTCATGATGGGATACCTGGCCGCCCGAGTTGTATGATATTGACTGTTTTGGTTCGGCCACTCCAGTCTCTATCTGTGTAGTCTCGCATATCGAATCGAACGCGACTGGGCTGCGGATACCCTCTAGTTCGTCGGACAATTCGGTAGGCTTTTCACGGTGGCTCCTGTTCTGGGTCTTGGGAGTTGTGAAGTCGGGAATTGTGGAGTGAATAAAGCCGAAGTCTTCTGAAACTGTGTCGGAACTGCTGGGGGAAAGGCCTCCATCTGATTCTGTGGTGCGTCTGGTCAGCCATCATTCAGTAGCGACGGCAGGTAACTGGGAAGATGCAGAAACGGCTCACTTGTCTTTGTCTGAACAGCTCGGCCTTGCACGTGGCGCGACTTGGACCAGCTAAGTCGCACATCATATCCCTGGCATGACATGCCAAGCTTGATGCAGCGACTACATTCCGGCCGTCCCTCATCGCACTTCACATGCCGTTCGCGGCACGTCCAACAGCCTGTGAAGGACCTCGTCCGCCGTGACTTCGTCTTCTTGCTGGTGGCTCTCAAGGGCTTCATCCTGGCATGATAGGGCGGAATCAAAACAGAAGCTGTGGCCGAGACGTACGACCTGGTGGCTCATGGAGACGATACATATATGGGCTGATAGGAGACCAAGTAGATTGACTCGGAGATTTACCAGAGATCCATCTCGCGTCAGCCAGATGGTTGGTCGGAATTAACCCGGCTTGTCTCGGGTTCCTCCAGCCATTGCTTTATCAACAAGACTGCTCGGTGTTGATATCCACGTTCGGACAAGCCCCAGGACAACCCCGCATTTGTTATCACACGTGAGACACGACTCGGTTAAGTAAAACATGCTAAAGAGGCTCTGATCGGCCAGCGCCTTTCCAGCACAGCCGGGTGGCAATCCACCGTGGCCAAAGGCGGCTGAGGTTATCTTCCCCCCACACTTCTTGGGGTCAAGGTCGAGGTCTTAGTGAGATTAGATTGGCTTATCTCAACTCGATCCAGCGCCCGCAGCCACGCTCCTCAAGCTCCTCAAGTCTTCAGTCGTATCGCGTAAAGATGTCCGGCAGGCCGGGCTCACGCGGCAACAGGGGGGCAGAACTCTAACCTCAAGGAGGTGGAGGCATATCGCACCTGGGGAAATCGGAAGTCGGAAGTCGGAACGCTCGGACGCCGTCAACGCTCTACCCAGCTCCTTGAACGCGTAAGGTCGCATCCGCTGCTCTGCTAGACTATAGCAGGTTGCGTGTCGACTTTGCGGTAGTCTGTTAATGTCCTCCATGTATGGCTCAGATCCTTGTCCAATACGGACTTTTACTCAGTCAAGGAGATGCGGACAAGGCAGATCCTAACTTGATCTGGAAATTCTCAACGACCACGCCATACATACTTTCCACAACCACTCCGCAAGTCCGCCACCCCTCGCAATCCGAAGGTCCCGAAGGTTAAGGTTGTGTATAAGGATAACTACTATTTAAGTGACAACTTCTGGCATACTGATCCCTAGGACTCTCTCAAAATCCAAGCATCCTTTCGCTGCTACTTCTCGAAGCCACATTTATCAACTCTCAATCTGCACAACCCACCTGTCCACCACACAATGTCGTCTGAATACCGCAGCCAGGGTTCAACCTTGCTCAACGCAGGAGTGCGATACTTCAACGCCCCCGGAATGAGCGAGGATTTTGCTGAGCTAGCCCACATGTCAAACGCCGCCACTGTGCCCAAGGGCGCTTCGATTGTTCACGTCGCCGGCCAGCTGGGCCGAACTGAGGAGAATGTTATCCCCGACGATGTGAAAGAGGAGTACCGACTGGCGTTTGTCAATGTTGAAAAGGCACTTCATGCTGCCGGCGTCAAGGAAGGCTGGAAGGCTGTTTACAAGTGCCACGCCTTCATCGATAACAACGTTTCCGATGAGGCCATGATGGCGTATACAAGTGGTATGAAGGAGTTTTGCGGGACTAACAAGCCCGTTCAAGTTGCTGTTCCTGTACCCAGAATTTTGTGGCCTGGAGCTAGGATTGAGATGTTTGTGGAGGCGGTCCTCACCACTTAGGGTTGTCAGTCTTGGTTATAGAGTGAACACGGGTCTGTATATTGAGTAGTGAAAAAGATTGATAGCTCATACCCGTTGTTTCAAAGCTTGGTGGAATGACCTTCTCTTGCCCTGCTCAATAATCTCTTTCTTGCAAAGTAATTATATCATCAGAGCGCTTCCTTGGCGCTTTTTCATTCAGTCTGAAGCCTACTCTTCTCTATTAGTTTGCATAGTTGATTAGGACAATGTGTCTATCTTAGTCATGAGACCTCTTATTTCTGTGAAGCAGAAGAGAATAGTCAGAGCAACAACTTCCTCGAGGTGTTAAACAATTAATAGCAGTAGCAACAACAATGCCCCTTAACAGGACACTAGAGACCTCACACTCACAGGACGCGTATACTTATCTATATCATGAACCACATCAGGGCTGGTGTCTGAGGGCATGTATTGAATTTCACTAAAGACCCCCTGTTACCGTCTCCGTCAGCTCTTAAGTCTTGCTTCGGCTCGGACCGCGTCTTCGTG
Organism: Fusarium cyanostomum; assembly: GCA_014824385.1. NCBI lineage: Eukaryota > Fungi > Ascomycota > Sordariomycetes > Hypocreales > Nectriaceae > Fusarium > Fusarium cyanostomum. Next base: position 82,673 of record JABCKW010000003.1, on the reverse strand, counting down.
TCGGCTCGTACCGCGTCTTCTTGGCGACTCGATGCTTGTTCCTAAGAGTTTCTGGATTTGGGCCAAGGCAGCCCAGGCCTATATAGCAATCTTATAAAGAATAGGCTCCAATTAATTCACTGCACCCAAGTACTGGTCTTGGTTTATCGTGGTTTTTTGAAGGCTTTGGGCGTAGTTAACCATGTACAACTTGCGGCTTGAAAGCAAAGGAGGGTCCCTAGGGCTATACTGTACTCGCGAGGGTAGTAAGATCTGGTATGTTTTGCTCATTCAGAGTTGCGAAGAACAGCTTCTGAGTGCTGTCTCTCGCATTTTCGGGTGTTCGGGTACGAGTTGCCTATGAAAATATCACTCGCCCGTTCTGTGACACTACTGACTCGTTTGTCACGTGTAAAGATGTCCAAAGAAATAGCTATGCCTGCAATGTTTCACTGCAGTATACAACTGTAGTTACTCGCCTGCTTGGGAGGCAGCGGAACGCAGGCTGTGACTAAATACCATACCAGTGCCTGGGACCGTAGATGCTGTACGAAGGCATTAGGTCATTGTGTAAGCATTGGGTTATGATGCTTGAAATGTGGAAAAACTGTGTTCTTTGTTATTGTGGAAGCACCTTGCCTTTGAGAGAGCAAAGGTCAGTTAACATAGCTGTACGAAGGCGGCTGGAAAGTCGGACCCGAAACAAAATCGTCTTTTTTGGATCCTGGTATGTCAACTGATTTCTAAGAGCACTGCCAATCGTTGATGAATAACCCGAGGATTGCTCCAGGGCGATTTCAACTCCGGCCCTACCTAGATATAACGGCGGTATCAGATGGCCGGTGCAAGTCAGAGGTTTATGCTTTGCAGATCTAACCTGCTATTAAACTCCCAACATGGCTGATCCTTGGTTCATCGTTAGTCTCGAGTCTAATCTACGTCACTAGCCTCCCGGGTGCCTGCATTGATCAGCACAATCCTAGCACTCGACATCCTTCGTGGTAACATTATACCAATAGAGTTCTTTACTTGATCTAATTCTTCATTGGTCCACGGAATTGAAAGGACTCCAACCTGTGGCAATTATTATCCATGCCCTGCATCAGGTTCGCGGTTGATGTCACACCGTCCAAGGCTACCACACGCACCCGACACCAATGCAAAGTTTTCTAGGAAGCCCAAGGAAGCTTTGCTGTTAGCTGAAAGCTGCCTGTCGGCATGCGCGGTCTAGCCCTTGCTTTAATCCCCATTCCCGCGTCGTGTGCACTCTTAAGGCGGCAGGGAATACGAGCTGACGAAGGAATCTGGTGAAGTTGATAGACTCCAAAGCATAACCATCGCCGCAGTTAATACTCTTATGACTCTCAGTATGTGCAGAACAACCTGACCTATCCAAAGTATGGATTATGGGGGCTCTATTCTGACAACACCGCTTTCGCGGGCTTTGACAGCATGAGAACCATCGCTTTAATCAACCAGGCATAGGCATGGATTGCTCGGCCTAGGTAGTTAGAAAGGGCTTTATCAATGACAAGTCGGGGATCATGATCACCTTTCCCAAAATCCATCCTCGACTAATCATTCTTGCTGCTTTATTGAGCAGTGTGCAGCTGCATGTAAGCCTCGGTCGCATCGCGTACAAGGGCATGATGCTTCAACTGTATTCCTTCAACTGTGTTGCTATTAAATGCGTGCTTTGATCTGTTCAAATGACACCTTTGGGTATATGGTATAAAGATCAGACTCTGTTAGTACCTAAATCACGTTCAAGGTGCAACCGACAGTCACCGGCCTCTCTTCCTTCCAGGCACCATTGTCGCAACCAGCACCTCGTATTGTTTCAGGGCTCTCTTATGCTTGATTGGCTTCATTTCACCCTTTCATGTAAATGTAAGAACGGCATGCGCGTAGTACTTGTCACCTCGAGAAGTCCCACCTGTGGAGTTTGTTGGTAGGGCTCATGTGCTAGACCAGAGCATTGAGCCACCGGTTTCGTTTTCCGAAGCATCCACTGTGTAGGGCTAGGGATGTTGAGAGCATATGCTGGAACAGTGGCGACGAACGAAGAGCAGTAGCTGGCTGGCCAGACTTCAGGAAGCCCCAATGTTCATCGGCACGTTTATTATTGGTGACGACAAACAGTCTGCACTGTTCGTCCCGTGGAGTAGTCTGCCCTACGGTCTGTGTCTCTCGCATGGGTATCCGTATTTGGACTGCTTTTCAATGCAAGATTAATTAGGGTGAAACCTTGGATAAGGGCAGTGCATGATCGGCAGCCTACCAACCCAGCCTTCCTGCTAAGCGACATCCAGCCGAATCTATTATTGTCAAAGCCCAGGCCTTAATTGCATGCTTGACCGCGGACCTGCCACATGGCGACACGTGGGGGATTGGTAGGTGTGATTGGAGATTAGCTTAAGAAGGATCGGCATTCCAAAATCTCCTTGATTCCGTTCCTTAATACCAAGGCTTGCATTCGGCATGAGTTGGGGGAAGAGTTCACGTACATTTGCGAGCATTTGTCGTTTGTCTTCGTATCCATGGCTCGTTAAGATCACCGACGGGTATAACCTTTGTCGATGAAGCCCTTCATCGCAGCGCCCTTTCTGGGAGCTATACTCCTGCTCGAGGGTGCGTACGCCCAATTGTCGCTTGATCTCAGGCGGACGAGGTCTACTGCTGGGGAGCTCCTCAAACGCGACTCGCAATCTATCGACCTCGAAAACACCGTCCAATGGGGTGGAACATACCGCACGCAGTTCAAGATTGGCACACCTGGCCAGTCCATAACGTTTGGCTTCTCAACCAGGCCGAGTGATCTCTTCTGGATACCGGCTAGTAACTCGTCTGCGTGTGAAGAAACTGCACTCGTGAACTATGAACCTTGTTCTTTTGGTGGCTGTAAGTCATGGCCCCGACAGTATCTGTGCTGTTCTAACCAACAGTCTCTCCGCAGTCAACGCCGACTCATCCAGCACCTTCGAGCCGTCGGAAAAGCGATTCTACCTAGAGTTTGGCAAGAATCGCAGCGGAGACACCCTCTTGGCCGAAGGCATCGAGTTCAAGGACAAGGTTAAGCTGGGTGACATCTCCATCTCGAATCTCACCATGGGATATGCCCACAACGTGACAAACGGCGTCATCCCTGCAGTCACCCTCCTGTTGTCCGCGGTCAACGAAACCAACTTTATATACCAGCTTTGGTCCCAGGGGCACATCCCCACGCTGGGATACAGTCTATGGCTTGGCAGCCAGAGTGCCAACGATGGACAACTGCATCTTGGCGGGATCGACACAAGCAAATATGATGGCGATCTTGTCAGTTTCAAATTCGAACCCGGCCTTATAAAAATTCCCTTGACCTCTGTCTCAGCACGCAGTTCCACGGGGACGGATAGTCTGGGTTCTCAACTGCCCATTTCCATCCCGTTGACCTTGGGGTCCTCTCTGTCCGTTTTGCCCCAAGACTTGGCTTTCGAGATTTGGGCTATCGCCGGCGTCAAAAAGTTTGTCGGAGGACGGCTGCCTATGATTCCTTGCAAGCGCCGCGACAGCGAAGGCTTCTTCACACTGGAATTCGGCGGCGATCGAGGTGTCAAGATCAACATGACCATGAAAGAGTTGGTCCTCGAGGAGGGTATCTTCGACCGAAAACTGACTCAGACGGGCGATGAACCGCTCTGCGTCTTTGGCATCTTGAACTCGACCAAGTGGTGGGGTTGGTCTCTCGGCGAGGCTTTCTTCCGCTCGGCTTACACGGCTGTGGACCTGGACAACGGGAGAGTGGCCATCGCGCCGGCCAAGATAGATGCGAACTTGAAGAAGTCGAATGTGGTGGCCTTCAAAGGCAATGGCGCGCCAATCCCGTCGGCCACGGAGTTGTCCAACCAGCCAACTCCATATTTTGCGCCCAAGAGCGAGCCGTCGATATCGAATTGGAACGAAATAAACAAGACCTACTCCGCAGCCAAGGGCTTCAGTTCCTTATCCGGGGATAGAAGTTCATCGGAGGACTCCAGCTCACGAAGTGGTTCCGACAACAGAAGTAGCGGCCTATCTACTGCCGCAAAGGCCGGGATTGGCGTTGGGGCTGGGCTCGGTGCTCTCATCGTCGCCGCGGGTGCTTTCCTGGCATGGAGAAAGAGACTGAAGACAGAATACGAACCGACGGCGACTGACGGTGGCCAAGAGTGGACTGGGAAACCTGAACTAAGCGGTGACGGAGTGAATCCCAGTGCCACAAGCCAGCTGCATGGCTATCAGACCCAATACGAGCTTGAGGGGGATCAACCACCGCCTGTGGCTCCAGTAGAGATTGGGGGACGGGAGCGGCCTGCCGAAGCATACGGGGACCTAAATAGCAAGTGAGATATTTAGAAAGGTCGACCGCGTGGAAGCGTTGAATGGTAAATTAATGCCCTAGACCGATGCTGAAAACCTGCCGTCATTGTGTCAGAAAGTGAAACTAGCCGGCTGAATGCAACGGGGAAGAATAACCAAAACCAAAGAGAGAATACTGTCAGCAGCAGCAGTGCAAGGCAGTGTATAGCAAGTCATAGACACGGATTGCTCTGAGTCTCTTTGGCACAGAGACTTCTCTCTGGCTCTTGCGTGATTCTCTCATCCAAAGCAATTTCAAGAGCCAGGGCAACAGAGCAAGAGAAAAAGAGGCATCTCAACAGAATAATAATAAGGCACGCATTTGATCAAAGGAATCACAGCAAGATGAACCAGCCAATTGAGGTCAAAGTTGATAAAATTGAGTGCATGCTGTTGTGATGTTGAATCGCAACTGAGAGTCTGTCCAAGTAGGCCAATCCACGTGACTAGACTTCTTGGCCAAGCCTCACCCGGCCAGGGAATCTAAATCCCTACAACACAGTATACATTTCTATCCCATTGAGGTGGGAAACAATTGACGACGTTGGCAGCATCATGTTGATACTTTCTGTCTTTGCTTCTGTTGGCTAGTCAACATGTACTCGGTTCTCCCCGTAATCCCGGCCCGGATCCGAGTACCCTGGAGTCCGTTCTTCATAAAGAGACAATGCATAAGTATTAGTGTGAATCTTACTTAGTCCCTAATTTACAAAGAAACGTCTCACATCCAGTCGGTAAAAGCTCAAACTATAGTGATAGACGGGTCTAGGGTACTAGAGAGACCTCGGTTATAGACACTATTTCCCTATTACTTACGTGCGTACATGTCTCATGTCTCATATCCGATCCCACGACATAAACCCGTCAGCGATAAAGTTCCTGATCATGCGTTTCATGTCGTGTGGGTCATGCTCCTGGAAGCGATGGTCCTGCCGGGAGATTCCGATCTTCCACAGCGGTCGACTTGTGACGGAAGACAACCTGTTTTTTGTCTTGCCTTGATGCATTCCTTTTTCTTCTGCTTGTTCTGCGCAGTTATGGCTGGGTTTGGTGGTAGTCTTGTTGATACTTGACGGCATCGGACTGTCTGGATTTCGAAGACCGATTGACTGCTCTCACAAAGCCCAAAGAGGCTGAGCCTCTCTGACGTAGAGTTACATATTAATACTAGACCCGTGGCGATAGCTGCGAGTTAGCTCAAACTCCTTAGCGCTGTTCCTAAGCCCTTTGTTAGGGCTGACAACGATGGGCCTTGTACTCAAAGCTTAAAATGAGGGTATTCCCGGCTTGTGTCCTCGGCGCATCGCCCGCACCCACAACAACCTTGAGCAGACCGCACCTAGGACAACAACCCGATGAAAATTGACCTAAGGCTGTTTGAAAAAGCTAAGACGTAACTATCTACAGGTATTGGTGGGGGTTACCAAGTGTTCGTCTTGCTGTTGATAGAGGGACTTGGCCTTTGCCGATGCTAATCACCGAAGCACGCCTCATTCTCCCTGCATGGCCAAGCCTTGGAAGGAGCTAATTTGAGGGTTTTCTTGCACCAAGCTCTCGGTATCTGATTTCTAGAACACTAGTCACAGATGACAAGCTAGCGAGTTCTGAGACAGCAATGTGCCCTACTGACTGAGCTCAACTCAACTGACTGAGCTCAACTCAACTGACTGAGCTCAACTGACTCGGTGGATGATCGGCTGCTAATTGATCTTGAAATCGTGTCCAAATTGGAGGCAAATGACCAAGGTACCTTCAGAAGCTCACTACTGAGTATGGCTGCGTGATTATAACTCGTGGCCCTTCTGCCGGAGCGCGAGGTTTCCATGCCAAGGTCAGTTAAGCCTTGGCAGATGTCAGAGACATGCGACCCTGCGGTTTTACGGACCCTCCGTATCTCCGCACTATGACCTACGTCCCGCAAAGAGGGCAGACGCCAACAGGTGTTGCCAAGCCAGGCCGACATAAAACAGGTGTCGATCACTGCTAAGCTGTCTCGTCTATTCTGCTCTCCCCCACAAATCTCCCTTCGCCAAGGCGGCCTTCTTTTCGGACACGGACTTTCCGGAATCGCGGCCGAGGGGACCGAATCGCGCCGTCGCCCCTGTGTCGCTGCGACATGATGGAGTATATATACGGATGTGACCTTCGGGCCATGCATTCGATCGAACCACCTTCTCCCGACTGACGTGGGATTCTCCTCTTCATCTTCTTCCTCTTGGATAAGGTTTCCCGCCCAATTCTCCATCCCAGTTGGCAATACAACGTCTCTCTGCACGTGGTTCGCTGCCACCAGCGTCGTCGACAAGATGAGCTACCACAACGAAAAGCCGGCCGACGCCATTGACAACACTCACGCCTCGACCTCGTCGACCGAGGTGGACGAGCGACCCAAGACGGATGGCATCTCCGACGAGGAATACGCTCTCGAGGAGGCGCGCAGAGGCGAGGAGCTTACTCAACTGGCACGACGCATCACCAGCTCATCGCAGTCTGCTCCTGGGACCTTGTTTCCGGTCCCCGCACACGGCCCGTTGGACCCCCACAGCGACCAGTTCCAGCCCAAGAAGTGGGCCAAGGCCTTCTACAACCTCAGACGCAAACAGTCGGATGGCACTGTGAGGACTGCTGGAGTGGCCTTCAAGAACTTGAACGTCCACGGCTTCGGCACGCCGACCGACTTTCAGAAGACGATTGGCAACATCTGGCTTGAGGCCACGAGCATTGCCAACAAGATGATGGGCAGGGGCCAAACCCGCATCGATATTCTTCGGGACATGGAGGGCATCGTCTGCAGCGGCGAGATGGTTGCTGTGCTTGGTCCTCCAGGATCAGGATGCTCGACCTTCCTCAAGACCATCGCCGGCGACACGCACGGCTTCCACGTCCACGACGACTCGGTTCTCAATTACCAAGGAGTCCGGCCGGAGCAGATGCAGACAAACTTCCGAGGCGAGGCCATCTATACGGCCGAGGTTGATGACCATTTCCCGCATCTGACCGTAGGTGATACCTTGTACTTTGCCGCCCGCGCCCGCTGCTCGAAAAACGTCCCCCAGGGAGTGACGAAACGGGAATATGCTGAGCATCTTCGCGATGTCACTATGGCTATGTTTGGCATCTCCCACACGATCAATACCCGCGTTGGTGATGACTTCGTTCGAGGCGTCAGTGGCGGAGAACGAAAGCGTGTCACAATTTCCGAGGCCGCGCTCAGCTACGCTCCTCTCCAGTGCTGGGATAACAGCACCAGAGGCCTCGATAGTGCCAACGCCGTCGAGTTCTGCCGCACAATCCGAGCGCAGGCAGATACAATGGGCAGTGCAGCCTTCGTAGCTATCTACCAGGCCCCGCAGGCTGCGTATGACGTGAGTCGCCCTGTCAACTAAGAAATACCACTCATCTCATTCTTTGCAGGTTTTTGACAAGGTCGTCGTCCTCTACGAAGGGCGCCAGATCTTCTTTGGCAGAGCCGATGAGGCTCAAGCCTACTTCGAAGCCCTCGGCTTTATCTGTCCCGAACAACAAACCACTGCCGATTTCCTCACGTCCATGACTAGCCACACTGAGCGAGTGATTCGCCCGGGCTGGGAAGGGAAAACCCCTCGCACTCCGGATGAGTTCGCGCAGGCTTGGAAGGCCAGCCAATACCGCCAGCGTGTCCTGGACGAGGTCGACCGCTATATCGAAGATCATCCCTTCGATAGCGAGCATCACGCAAACTTCTTGCAGTCTCGTCGGGCTGAGCAGTCTGATATGACCCGCCCGGAATCCCCTTTCACCCTGTCCTATTGGGGCCAGGTGACTCTCACCTTATGGCGAAGCTGGGTCATGCTGATAGGGGACCCGTCTCTCCCGATTACGATGCTTTTTAGCAATTTGTTCGAGGCCTTGATGGTGGCCAGCATCTTCTACAATCTCAGAGACGACGCAGACAGTATCAGCCGCCGCTCTATCCTCCTGTTCTTCATCATCCTCATCAATGCCTTTGCTAGCGTTCTTGAGATTATGACGCTTTATGCAAAACGAAGGATTATCGAAAAGCATAAACGGTATGCTTTCTACCATCCTAGCGCCGAAGCCCTGTCGGCGATGATCTGTGATCTACCGTACAAAATCACCAACTCAATTCTTCTCAATCTGACCCTCTACTTCATGTGTAACCTCAAACGGGAACCAGGAGCATTCTTCTTTTTCCTCCTCTTCTCGTTTATCTCAACGCTATCCATGTCGATGCTCTTTAGACTCGTGGCGTCTGTCACCAAAACGATCGCTCAGGCACTTGCTCCCGCTTGTGTCCTCCTGTTGGCCCTCATGTTATATACCGGATATGCTATTCCCGTCATGTATATGAAGGTCTACATGGGCTGGCTTCGGTGGATCAACCCGCTCTTCTTCAGTATGGAAAGCGTCTTCATCAATGAATTCCAGGGCCGGAAGTACACATGCGCCAACTTTGTCCCGAATGGACCCGGATATGAGAATGTTGATCCGTTCTCGAGAGTTTGCTCCGTCACTGCCTCCCGGCCGGGAGAGGATTTCGTCGATGGTATGGCTTACGTCAAGAAATCATATCAATTCGACGCGAGTCACAAATGGCGCAACCTCGGCATCGTTATTGCTTACACCATCTTTTACATGATCCTCCACCTTGTGGCTATAGAATACATCGCATCCGAACGCTCCAAGGGCGAGGTTCTTGTCTACCGTCGCCTGGCATTGAAGAAGAACCAGCGGAAAGGCATGGATGAGGAGAAGGTTACTGCTTCTGCAAAGCCTGCAGCCCTCACTGAGGACAGCCCCGAACCTGTTGAGGACATGGAGAAGCAGACGTCCGTCTTCCACTGGAAAGATGTCTGCTACGATATCAAGATCAAGGACGAGCCTAGACGGATCCTGGATAATGTTGATGGCTGGGTTAAGCCTGGTACTCTCACAGCTTTGATGGTATGTTTTAGTAATCCATGTGCTATGAACCTTCACAGCGAGGACTAACGAGCTTTGTCTAGGGTGTTTCTGGCGCTGGAAAGACTACCCTGCTTGATGTGCTGGCTAGTCGCGTGACCATGGGAGTTGTTAGCGGCGAGATGCTTGTCGACGGAAGCCATCGCGACTCTTCCTTCCAACGCAAAACTGGTTATGTGCAGCAGCGAGACCTCCATCTCCAAACGTCTACGGTCCGAGAAGCTCTCGCCTTTAGCGCTCTCCTGCGCCAGCCAGCTCGCTACAGCCGGGAGGAAAAGATCGCCTATGTCGACACGGTTATTTCGCTCTTGAACATGGAAGAATATGCCGACGCTGTTGTCGGCTTCCCCGGCGAAGGTCTCAACGTCGAGCAACGCAAGAGGCTGACCATTGGTGTTGAGCTCGCGGCCCGCCCACAGCTGCTCCTGTTCCTCGATGAACCTACCTCTGGCCTTGATAGTCAGACTTCGTGGTCTATCTGCAACCTGATGGAGAAGTTAACCAAGAGCGGCCAGGCTATCCTGTGTACCATCCACCAGCCTTCTGCCATGCTGTTCCAGCGGTTCGATCGGCTTCTGCTTCTTGCTAGTGGCGGCAAGACCGTCTACTTTGGCGATATCGGCAAGAATTCGCACATCTTGGTTGACTATTTCGAGCGGAACGGAGGCCCCAAGTTTCATCCCGGAGCTAACCCAGCTGAGTTTATGTTGGAAGTTATTGGCGCAGCTCCTGGTGCCCACACGGACATTGATTGGCATGCCACTTGGCGCCAGTCGCCTGAGTATCGCGGAGTTCAGGAAGAACTTGCAAGACTGTCTCAACCCAAGGCCAAGACAGCCGGCCAGTCTGATGATCCCTCTGCTTACAACGAGTTTGCGGCCCCTTTCACCACCCAGCTGCAGCAGGTGACTCTGCGAGTTTTCCAGCAGTTCTGGCGCAGCCCAATGTACATCAACTCGAAGGCCTTTCTTTCGTTTGGAGCTGTGAGTCTTTCCTCTTCCATCCATACAGTGCGCAGCTGACAGCCTTTAGACTTTGTTCATCAGCTTGTGTTTCTTAAACGCCGAAAGAACTCAGCGTGGCCTCCAGAACCAGATGTTTGGCGTCTTTATCTTCCTGACCCTCTTCGCACAGATCGTCGATCAGATGTTGCCCATTTTCTGCCAGCAGCGTACTCTCTATGAAGCGCGAGAGAGGCCTTCCAAGGCGTACGCGTGGCAGGCCTTCATGGTGGCCAACATTGTCGTTGAACTCTTTTGGAACTCTGTAAGTTCATCGCGTACATGGTTTAGTGCTATGTAGGAGGCTAACTGGTTTTCTTCTCCAGATCATGTCTATATTCTGCTTTGTTTGCTGGTACTACCCAATCGGGCTGTACAAGAATGCGCAGTTCACTGATGAAGTTCACTCGCGGGGCATCACCATGTTTCTTTTTGTCTGGATCTTCTTCGTGTTTGCTAGTACGTTCGCAAACATGTTGATTGCTGGTGTAGACAGCCCCGACCTCGCAGGTTCTATCATGAACCTGCTTTTCGTCATGATGTTTTCGTTCTGCGGGTACGTTTATAACCCTATTTTCTTATACACTGTTGCACAGTCTTGCTGACATGCGTCCTAGTGTTCTTGCTGGCCCCAAGGCCCTGCCCGGATTCTGGATTTTCATGTACCGTGTCAATCCCTTCACATATGTCGTCGAAGGCTTCCTAGGCGTGTCTCTCGCCAAAGCCCCTGCTCACTGTGCCGATAACGAATTTGTCTCCTTCAGGGCTCCTGATGGTCAGAAGTGTGGCGAGTACGTGGCAGACTTTCTTGAGCGAGTTGGCGGTTACATTGAGGACAACAATGCCACCGATTGTCGGTACTGCGCCATCGACAGTACCGACACTTTCTTGGCGGGCCTGAATATCTTCTTCAAGAACCGCTGGCGCGACTTTGGGCTCCTGTGGGTGTACTGCATCTTCAACATCGCGGCCGCTGTGTTCCTCTACTGGCTTGTTCGCGTCCCCAAGAAGAGCAAAGTCAAGAAGGAGTAATTGCTGTAATGTGGTTGGGTCGACTCTTGATCGTCCTTTACAGGACTCGCTTGTTTTATTAGTCGCATTCTTTAGATATTAGACTTAGAGATTCTCGCCCTTAGCTGGCCCACTCTAACGGCTTCTCTTTATTACTATACTTTTAGATGGTTAACTGTCAATAAACATAGGTCGCGGTGCAAGCATCGTCGACTACTGTATATCTTGGAATATGACTATGATTACCAGAGGGTGGGCCATGTTTGCCTGTAGTGGACTGGGAAGCGTGACATGCTGAACCTCAGCCGCGATGTTGATGACGATGCTTTGCAGCCCTGGAAGTGGTATCCGGGACCGGGGATCAACATTTACATTTTTGACACGGGCATCAAACTGTCCTACGATACCTTCAGTCACTGCGTAAGCATGGCGCTCAAAGTGGGAAACTTTGGCGACCTGGAGCCGGCAGATCTTTCGGCCTGTTGCCCCGGGGGCGTTACTGTGTGTAGATTGTCATCTGCCCAAACTTGCAGCCGTGTGACTGCATTCTTAGGGAAAAGGGCTAACTTGGTGTTTAAAGGAGGATGCAAGAGGGCATAGAACTCACATTGCTGGTATTGCTGCAGGTACTGGCAATAGAGCGACGCGGCACATCTTGTCGGCGTCAAGGTGCATTTGGTGGAGGTGTTACGGGGGCTACGGCCGTCAGCATCGCCAGAGGTATCTCCACCCATGTACAGAGTAGTTTCTCGCCACTACACAGTGGGTAATGGAATCGATTAGCCGTTGGCGATGTGGTAGCTGAGCACAGCAGATCCAAGGCGAATCTAGTGAGTCCGTCTTTGGGAGAGTAGGATCAATAGTGCTGCCACAACTCGGCAGCCTTGGACCGGATGAAGTTCTGTCATGGAATAGTCTCTGGACGTCGGAATAGACGCGATAGACACCATTCTGCAGGAGGCTTTGCCAAAGGCTGCGGATACCGGAATCCCCATTGCTGCTGCTGCTGTGGCTTGGATTCTTTGTCTATCCTTCTCTATGGGCCAGTGAGGCAGATGCTGCTTGATCAGCTGACCGGCCCGTCTGCCGTGGCATTTCAAGTCATCGGGGCAAATGCCGGGGCATTTTACTGCGGGTCCATCACGGAAGTCCATCCGGGCTTGGCTTGTGAAGTATTGGAGACGGACAATACCAACAAAGTAGCTGTGTCTGTACACGCCTGACTTTCATCACTATGGGTTATTGAGTAGTAGATCTGATTCCATGTCCAATAGTAAGCTCTAGGATGAAGCTAATACTTCAACAACGACGTCTATACCCCGGATATGGCAACCGACCGCTAGCATCATGGAATGGGGGATGCGGAGACCGGGAATGCATCCGACATGTTCCCCGCATCCCGAGAATGCACCGAGATCTTTGGTCCGTCCCCGGGAGTACTATATAAGTTACGGTCTAGCCTTATATCTACGTTTCTTCCACTTCCATCTCTTATCTCTCAAGAAACCAAACACCAGTACGTTACTCTCCAGATAGGCAGCATTCTTCAGTATCGCTAATCCTCTCTCTGGATAGTGTCTAGCAACCTAGTTCCTCTCACCGTTGTCAAAGGCGCCGGTCACGAGTTTATCCCCCTCCCCCAGGGCGACAACGCAACCGTGGCCGACTTCCACTCCATCCGGACCAAGACTACCGACTCCCCCGCTCACCTGACCTCGGGATTCTATAAGATCGTCGCTGGGCCTGAAAGGCCTGCGTCGTACAATTTCGAGGAGACCAAGTATGTCCTCAGTGGCCAGATCGATGTTTTGGTACGTCCTCCTCCGTGCCTCTTTTAAATCTAACTCTAAACTTGGCTCCTTTCCACACTCAAACTGCTTCCTCAAATCGCCGGGATTTATATTCTCTTAACACTGGATAGTACTGACAATTATTATTTTATTTGTTAGGATGAGGCTACTGGAATCACACATCATCTAGTCCAGGGGGACTTTGCTTTCTTCCACGTCGGATCCAAGGTGAAGGTTTGTCACACTCCACGCTCTCTCTCTCTCTCTCTCTCTCTCTCTCTCTCTCCGTGCCCAGATTCCCCAAACCTCTAGTTCAGCAAGCGGTTGACTGACAGGGTTCAATCTTTCGCTTTTATAGTTCTCGACCAAGTCTGAAGGGTTTGCCTTCTACGCCGTTACTCGGCCCGTTCGAGTTCCCCACCCTAATCTCCAGGGCCGAGAGGAGGACACAAAGGCCAAGTTGTAAGAGCTCAATGGAAATGGAAAAAAAAGTTGATGTGTCTATTCAAAGCGAGTAGATGTTAATAGATGGTGGGCGATATATAATTTCCCCCCAAATGTAGACTCACCTGCTGGAGCCTCTCTACCGGAATCATACCACGATCACTCTTAGTTTGGCCGCGCCTTATAAAGAGTTACTGACTATTTTTGACATGCTGTAACACTCTGTTTCTCCCCGGAGACAGTGGGAAAGATATTAATTGAGCTTCCAGTTGACGTGATCTTCTGTTCGCATGGTATCGACTGGTAACCTAAGCCCGGCATCGAGGTCGGCACCACGGGCGAGTCCACCCAAGTGAGAGGTAGCTTCAGGTGTCCTTGGTCCTAAGAGAGGATATGATGCCCAGGGGTTTCAAACTCTGGACTATGTGGATAGCAGAGTTGGAGCTGCAGTAGTAAATATGCGAACATGTCGCGCATTGGCGTAGCAATAAATCTAATACCACTTATCATCTCATGAGCATTTTGTTCGCCTAATTCACCAAATAACCAGTGTATAAGGCTCTCTAGTTCTAGCATTTCCATCTGTGCAGGACCCTAGGCTAACTATAACTAGTGGGCTTTGTTTCCCTGGAAGCCCTTCCTTTCTCTTTCGCGTGAACAACTTCGCTCATCGGAGTCAGGCTATCTATGTCTTGGTAAGGCGTAAACCCTAGGAAGAGAATAAAAATCATACCGGGATAACAAAGGCGTCAGTCACCCAAGTGCAGTCTGTTTGCTTTGTTACAAGTTGGGACGAGGGGGGGCACGTTGATCTGAGTACGAGGGGCTTATATAATGCCAGTCACTTCACTTTCGGAGTGGAACTAGGCCTTGGCGTTCCTAGTAGCCCTATATTTGCCCCTGCAGTTACTCCTCTGAGATATATTCCTCCAGGCCCCCCTAAGTACAAACCTTCTCTGCAGCCACACAGGACTTAGTAACTGACTATGTCTATCCTTTATACTCTATACTCAGAAACTGCCTTTTGGATTAGGACTCAGGCACAACATCATGGAGAAGGACATATTTCTAGATATATGTGAATAAGTGATCTTGTTGGCCTTTCAAGCTGTTTCATCTGATGTCTCTTTACAGACTACGTGATGGATTGCCCACCAGTCCGCAGAGCATCCTCCAAGTACAAAATCGCACAACTCGGTAGTTAGCAAGCTACGTACCAGTTGAAGCGCTGCTGGTAGAGATTCAGGTAAGGCACATGCATATTGTTCCACGGCCCGTGTCTTGTCCCTTTGGGTCTGAAAACAATAATTGAACAAGTTTAAAAATCACGTCGGCGCTATATTGTTCTGGTGTGTTATCATCGATGCAGCGTTTACCAGGTAACATTGACATGCTTCATCTTCCCATCGGCCTGCCACGCCTCCAGGATCCTAGCATAGGCGTTCATTCCCAGAGGGAATGTCGAACCTCGTGCCAGCTTTAGCGCCTCACCCTGATCGGCGAGGGAGGTTCCCTCATTGTTGTAATACCCAGGCCCGCAAACGCTCGTGGCAGCCAAGAACGGCGTCCTCTCCAGGATGACGCGTGCCCATTCTTCCTCACCTTCCTCAGTTCCCTCTATAAGGACCTTGTCTGCGTTTGCTTTGCCCGCCCTCCTAAGTGCCTCGGCCACCATGTAGGCACAATGCTCTGACATGACAGCCTGTGCCCAGGCAAAGTTGGATGATGATCCGCCTTGCATGGGGCCCGACAGGAAGAGATTGGGAAAGTCGCGGCACAGAACGCCGTGAAGGGTTGACGGGCCGATAGAATTCCATCTATCAGCGATGTCACGGCCATCTTTGCCCAGGATAGTCATGTTAGAACTGGAGCCTGGCTCTGCGAGTCCCTTTGCAGGGGCACGGTAACCGGTGCTGAGAACGAGGACGTCGAGGGGATATTCCTTGCCTTGGGCAATGAGTCCTGATGGAGTAGCTCCCTGAACGCCCTTGCCATCCGTGTGAATCAAGTGAACGTTGGGTAGGTTGAAAGCTTGGAGGTAGTCGTCGTGGAACACGGGCCGTTTGCACCAGGTAGGATACCATGCCTTCAACGCTTCCGCCGTCTTCTTGTCCTTGACGATCTCTTCAACACGGCGGCGCAGGCGATCGGTTCGCAGTGCATCTTCTGCGAGAAGGCTAGCGATGTGGTTGGGGACCTCCTCCAAGGGGATTGGCTTCTCATGATAACCACCGATCAGTGCTCTGTATGTGTTCGCATCCGACCATCCATCCTTCACTTCGTCGACCACGCCTGGCTCGGCAGACAGGATACCACAGAAGCTCTCAACACGTCGCTTCTGCCATCCTGGCTTGGCAGTCATCGCCTCCCACTCCTCGGGGTCTGTCTCGTGCTGGTTCCTCACGCCGACACTGGACGGCGTTCGCTGGAAGACGTAGAGTTCCTTGGACCATTTGGCAAGCTCCGGGACAAGCTGGATGGCGGTGGCACCTGTGCCGATGATACCGACGCGCTTGTCTTTGAGCTTTGAAAGGGTCTGGTCTTCAGGCGAGCCGCCAGTGATGCTGTAGTCGAATCGAGCCGTGTGGGTCATGGGCCCTTCGAAGGCCGAGAGATTCCTAGGAACCTTGGGGAAGTTGAGCACTCCGTTTGCAACGACGACAAACTGCGAACGGACAGTCATTTCGATACTGTCCAAGCCTGGTCCTCTCTCTTGCTCGATTCTCACGACCCATCGCCTGGTGCTGTCGTCCCAGATGTAGCTCTTGATCTGAGAACGGAAGACTCCCTTGTCGGTGAGGTCCCAGTGGTCAGCCATCACGTAGGCATATTCCAACAGTTCAGGCCCGTAAGAATATCGGTGCTTGGGGACATGGCCCGTCTCTTCCAGCAGCGGCAGATACGTGTATCCCTCCGTGTCGCACATGAGGCCGGGATAACGGTTCCACCACCAGGTGCCGCCGAAACCGCCAGCGGTGTCGACGAGGCGAATGTCAGAGGGCTTGAAGCCCTGCTGGATGAAGCGAATGGCGTACAGCAGACCGCCGTAGCCAGCGCCGAGGATCACAATCTTGACCTCGTCGCCGTCGTTCAGGTTAGGGGTCTGCGCATTCAGTGCTTCGTGGTCAACCCAGGGGTCGGCTTCAAGCTTGCGGAGGCGCTCAGAAGACGCCGTCCTCAGCTCCTCATACTGGTCATTACCGTCTTTGCGGAGGCGTTTCTCATTCTCAGCCGAGTATTTGGCACTCAGAGCCACGAAGTCGACAGCGACCTGGCCGGCCTTTGTCTCAGGGGAAGGGGTAGGAATTGCGTCTCCCATGATGTGTGATGTCTGTAGGTGGAGCAAGTAGTGTATGACTTGATGTCTTGGATAGCTGTTTGGGAAATATCTATCTCTAGCATCGGACTAATGACGCTTTATAGTCTCCATTCCCTGAGCCTATCCTAGGTGCTCGGCATGCCCTTCCTATTTTAGATGCGACAGGAGACGATTAACGACATCCGATCTGCAACGGCAGTTACCCGATTATGATCGCCAGACAGGCTCTGCAACAGGTATCAACGGAGCCCTACGGCCCCGAGGGTCGGCATCAAGTGAATCAAGCGGACCCCGAGTAGCGTCCGAAAATGAAACATGGGCTGGGATCGCAAGACCATATAGCGTAGTATGTACGTAATTTACCACGTAATTAACGACGTAGTCTAAGAAGCAGCCATGGTTGGTAGTGCAACACTTGGTGTGTTCCTACACGTACTCCGTACGGCATATCTAAACCAACTACTTGTCAACTCTAAAAGTCTGTACTCTTTGCTGAATGTTATGTGTAGAAGGACTTCGGACGGACGAGTGGGTGTTGTCTCTTGGAGTGCCATAGGGTGTGCCGTAGAAAGGGGTTACACAAGCAGGGATCCAATATAAATGCGGGTGGGTACCTTTGGAGTCGTTGTGCAGCTTCTTCCTCCCCATGTGGGTCTTTTGGCTGCCTCTTTACGTCGTCTTGGGCGAGATTCTCTTCACTCTGTGCCCTTTTCTCGCTGTACTAGCACGAAAACACGTACAAGTTCGCTGAGCCCCTTTGGCAGCGCTCAGCCACCACATTACGGCAATCAAGCGGCATGGGGAATACACATGGCCTAAGGGGCGTGTTGGATTTGCTGCTGAGCTTTCAGTTGAAGGCGCTGAAGCAAATGCTGCTATACCTAACCTATATGCGTAGTTGATTAAGACCAGACACAAGTAATGCCGTGAGCCCTGAGTCGGACCCGACCTGTGCATTCTGGGTTCTAATTGGGCCATGTGTGGTCCGCACATGGGCACGGGGGTTCGGGGATAGCGCTAATTCACGGCCCTTCTGTTCCCTGATGCCTCTTTGAGCACTGATGTTCGCCCAAGGGACAAGGGTTTACAAGCTAGTTGTCAATCAAGTCCATAGATAACCGCGGCAGATTCTTGGTGGCCCGCGCTATCTTGGTGGCCCAAGCTAGCGTTACCGCTGGGGAGAATACGGTATGGGATTGTCGTCTTCGACTCGCGCTTGAGGGGATACACTGATCAATATATCTACCCTCTGTGGGCTGTAGCTCCCTTCTTCCACCTGTGGGCACCGCCCAGTTGTAGCCTCGTATTCGTATTATATTCAGACGTGTCGGTTGCCAAGCAAATCGAACAAGAGGGTCCTCCCATCAGACGGAAACTATGCGGATACTATGCAAATGTGGAACAGATCCGAGGCTTATATGATTGGCCCGTACTGATCCCGCTTGCGGAGTTATGCATAACTCTAAGTGGCATGAGATCTGCATACGCATCCTACCTTTCATCCTTGCCCTGGCATCGTGGCGGCAAAGAAACGCGGCAGTACAGAGTAGATATCTGTGACATAACGCATTCCATACAGCCAGGTTGTAGATGAGGGGAAAGAGTGGCTGGTAGCATAGGCTTCACATGCCCTCGTAATATTCTTTTGGTGAATATCACTGGGCTTCAAAGACGAAGCCCGGCTAAAGCTCTTTTGGCTATACGTCATGTAGATATTGGTGGGCCGGCCCGTGTTTCATGACGCCGCCTAGCTTCGTCGATGCCGACTGTGGATCAACAAAGCTGTGCATGCAGGGTTAAGGTGGAGAGAACAGGTTTCCTGGCCCCTGGACGGGCTGCCGGTCTTTATCAGCATCCCGTGGCGTCCGAGACTCCGCATTAGGCCTTGGTGTAGGCCGTGTAGTTGTAACCATGGCTATTTCGTTTGTTCAGTTTCAAACTTTGTTTTGGGCAACGTAAGATATATAAGTTTGGGAATTCTCAAAGTCTCGGTACCCAATCAAGTAGCAACATAGCCACCATGTCTTACTCACTCCTCCCCACCTTTGACAACCTGCCCGCAGTCCCAGGAATGCCACAGGGCTGCGCCTGGGGGGTGTTCGACCGGAATGGGACAAAGGACCTCCTGGGAACGATCAACTTGCTCACTCCCGATGTTGTAAAGGCAGCCAGCTTGGAGGTTGTAGACGGCATTTCCATTTCACTCAAGTACGATCCTGACCTGCCTTGAAACCTTTGAACATGGACTGACGCTACGGTATAGCTGGCCTCTCGAGGCACTTGAGCAAAAGGTGGGAGACGTTGACAGGCGAAGGCCCGCCAAGCACTCTGTCTTTACCCTGAAAGACGGCAATATTACCACCGGCATCGGATGGGACGATGAGCTCGAGTTCAACACCCAAGGCAGCTCCCAGTGGGACAGCCTCATACACTGGCAGCACCAGGAAAGCGGCCTGGCCTACAACGGGTTCAAGCCAAACAAGGAGGCCCTGTCCGTGAACACAACCGCAGAGAACACAATGCCCACTCTTGATCACTGGCACACTCGCGGTGGGATTGTGGGCCGGGGCGTCTTGATCGATTACAAGGCCTACGCTGA
This sequence comes from Fusarium cyanostomum, assembly GCA_014824385.1. Classification (NCBI taxonomy): domain Eukaryota; kingdom Fungi; phylum Ascomycota; class Sordariomycetes; order Hypocreales; family Nectriaceae; genus Fusarium; species Fusarium cyanostomum. The sequence goes on along the minus strand of JABCKW010000003.1, from coordinate 63,188 downwards.
CGAGATGGGGATGAAATACCACCCCCTTGATGGCCATCGCATCACGGTCAAGGAAATCGAGACCATCGCCAAGCGTCAAGGCGTCGAGTTCAGACTGGGCGACATTTTCATTATTCGGACTGGCTTGACAGAGGTCTACGACAACCCGACCGCCGAGGACAGGAAGATGATGACGGGCAACGTAACTGGCGTTGATGGGACTGTAGAGACGGCCAAATGGTTTTGGAACAAGCATTTCGCCGCAGTGGCCACGGATTGCAATGCATTTGAAGCATTGCCTCCCGTGAAGCCCGACGGCTCGGCCGGAGAAATAAACGGGCTCGGTAAGTCTTGTCCATGTCATGTTGTCGCAAAGCTTGACTAACCTCTTAATCTCCCAGTCTTGCATCCATGGTTCTTGAGCTTGTTTGGTCTGCCGATCGGCGAGCTGTGGGACCTGAAGAGGTTGTCGGCTCATTGTAAGAAGACTGGCCGCTATAGCTTCATGATCACTTCAGCGCCTATGAACACCGTAGGCTTGGTCGGGTCGCCGCCTAACGCCCTTGCTATCTTCTAATAGAAGGCCGAGCTATTCCTCACGGAACGGCATGTTATCAAGTATTAAAGTGCGTTTACGATTCAGATGAGATTAGATTAGATCAGTTGCTTGTGCGGCTATTATCCTTCTTCCAGCTATTTTAAGCTTCTTCCATATGCAACTATTACTGCCTTTTAAAACCAGTTTGCAATGTCTCAACTTTGTATTGCCTTTTTCTTGTCTCGTGATATTGTACTTTGTCCTCTCATCCGACTACATCGCTTTGCGCTCCCTCGTGCTCAACAAATTCCTATCGGTCCGTCTGAACAGTGTAGGCAACCCATTTGGTTCGTTTGGCTTGACCAGACTAGCTAGCTAGACCGGCAGTTTGCTTGAGGTGTACAGGCTGAACTATTGGTCCGTCTGCCGCCACCACACAAAGTCAGAATACAGTGCAGATAGTAGTCTTTCAATCAAAGCCTGTCAAGGGTACCCACTATACCAGGCAAAGAGAACATCTCTCCTCGCAATAGAAGTGGCGGCACCTATGTCTCTGACAAAATCCAACAGATGACTCGTGCGTGGCCCCTCGTTTCATCATTGAATTATGCCTCGCCTGTCAAACCTTCTAGGCCAATCAGAAGGTCGCGTGATCAGATTCGAATCGTGGAGAGCCGTAGGATCCGTTCAAACTCTATTGAGATCCGTATCCCCGTGCTTAGCAACCACTTCCTTCAGAGATTCAGTTGGTTGGTCCACCAGTTCCGACTCGTTCCTGTCCAGCAAGCAATGGAAAACTGCCCAGCTGTTCCTAGTTGGGGTTTGCGGCGTTCGCCATTAAGACAGGATGGATTTTACTGCTTCTTACAAATGTTGAAACCAACCAGGTAGCCTATTCGAAACTGCAGACTTGGATTGTCATTGAACATATATTAAGCATGTAGTCCTGGGCCCTTGGTAAACTGATAATCTTGGTTGGAAGATACTTCTCCATGATTCTAACATGTATCAATGTAGAGCTTTGTTGTTTGTACCTGCTGACGTATCTAACCGTCGCCTCCGAAGCCTCGTCGATGGCACGCAGGCGCAACGCGTCGGATTGCGTAATGGCTTTCAGGGTGTCCAATGGGTCCCTGCAGCCAGTCTCTGACTTGTTCTCCAAACGACATTTTCCGACGACGCAGAGTCGTGTAGAGACTGTTGATCTGCCACCCTCCGACTGGACTACTGTTCCATCTGGTTGACTTAGACTAGATTATCAGCGTAGCCCATTACGGGAGGAAGTGCATTGCATCGATAACCGCTAGGCTGCAAATTGGACGATGGACCTCTCCTAGTCCGGACTATAGTCTATTGGGATCTCTAGGTCTAGCCACGATTAGGTACTCAAGAGTCCCACGATAGAAAAGATTGTTATGAAGCTTGCTTGAAATCTGAAATGTACCAAGGAGCAGCCTGAATCAGTTTCTAACCACCAGAATGCGCCCGTCGCAACATGGTCCCAACGCAGAGACCGAGAAGTGGCCATAGACAGCCGCCTTGAAGGCTTTCTACAAAGTCAAGATAAATACACACGAACCAAGAACACAAAGAACGTTCTAAATAGGTCAGAAAATCCCGCCTCTAGTAATATGTCTATCGTCAAGAACAAAGCAACAGACTCTGAGAAGCTGCTACGAACAACTCTATGACCACTGAAGCACCCAGAACCAGTCTGACATAGCCAACGGCAGTATGCTCACTAGGCTTCAATCTTACGCGGCGTCAGGTAGACATCGATGTGGCCCTTGTCCCAGACGGTCCACGCTTGACTCTCGGCAGCCCAATTCCTACAGCTGTCGAGGATCGTCATATCGAAGCGCCAGATTAGTCGTGCGAGGATGAGTCTCATCTCGGCGTATGCAAGGCTAAGAAAGCTGTCAGTACACGATGGCATCATCTGGACAAAGACGACATACTTTCTCCCAATGCAGTTTCGAGCTCCGAAGGAGAAGGGCTGAAAGATCTCGATCTGGTCATTGGCGAAGCGAGGATCCGTACCCAGAAACCGCTCAGGGTGGAATTCGTCGGGCAAGGCGAAGTGCTTCTCGCGATGGTACATAGCATATTGCCAGATACCAAGAACCGTCTAGGAAAGACCCCTGGGTTAGCATAGAGTTACAATCACATCACTCAAAGTTGACCGCTTACCTTGTCTGGGACATATTGACCACAGATGACGGCTCCCCCGGGCTGCACTACTCTTGGGATCGCGGTAGGGACAGCAGGATACATGCGAAGGGTCTCATCGAGGACGGCCAGCATGTACGTTAGGTTCTGTACGCTCAAGATGTTGATGTCGTCTTCGGATGTGAAACTCGTCCGTACCTCCTCGGCTAGTTTCTTTAAGACCTCTGGGTGCGTTGTGACGTGGAAGATGGCGGCGCTGATGGTCGTGGCTGTGGTCTCGGAGCCGGCAATGATCATAGGCTCAGCATTCCTATCGATCTCGGGTCGGGTCATAATTGGCTCTCCCTCCTTCTGCTTCAACATAGACTGCATAAAGTCTGGGCGGGGGTCAGTCATTTGAAGCCGCTTGCTGACTTTGGCTTTGACAAGCGCGCTATGCTCTTTGCCGGCTTCCGCGAATCCTGGGATGAGATTGAGGAAGAACTCGGCAGCCGGGATAAAGCGCTCTGCTGCACTCAGCCAAGCACCCTCCTTGACGGAGGCGAAGATCATGGCAACCCACGGGTGGTAGTCAGACTTGGCGAGACAATTAAATGGTTCGCCGAAAAGCAGGTCGCCGATAATATCGAAGGTGGTCCAGTTGACCCATTTGACAATATTGATGGGTTTCTTCCCACCCTCACTTGCGTCGGTAATACCTTTCATGAATAGGTCGACATACTGCCCGATCAAGGGCTCCTGGTCACGCATGCTCTGCGCGGAGAAGCCGTGGGACAAGACGCGCCGGAACCGGGCGTGATTCTCGCGATTTGCGCTGAAGATGTGCCCAGAGGTGTCAGCATCCCCAAAGAAAAAGGGCTCCTTTCCATTCTCTCCCTGCCCGCCCTTGCGGTGGCCCATAATCTCCTTCCAGGCATCAGGCCTGCTATATGCAAGTTCGTCGGGAGCCACTCGGATGATGTCTCCGTACTGATCATGGAGTTCGGTTATGCGTCTATGCCCCTGCCCACTGAGGAACATTATCTGCCAGGGGATGCGGCTTGCGGCCCATAGCTTGGGCCCAGGGTAGTGTCGTAATGGGTGGAAGTACAGGTTGTAGATGACGCGGCCGATGATGAACGTGATAGTCTGAGATGGTCAGCTTGGTGTCTAACAGCGAGGATGACCATCTGTAGTGGAGGTCGACTCAGGAGCTGGAAACCTGGGAAAGGAACCGGACGGGAAATACTGACCACAGAAGCAACAAGCAGAGGCAGAACTGCCGCAGTGGGCAAGCCCGTCAACTCCTTCAGAGGTTGCAGTACTAGAGCATCCATCTTGTGCGGAAAACACTGGTTGTTGGATGTATAAGAGACAAAGGCAGGTGGCTTTCAAATATTCGCCTTGTAAGTGGGCAAAGCCAGCGGAGTACATATAGGACATTCCATTAGGGTTTCGGCATCCGTCAGTGTCAGATATGCCAAACCAGGGGGTAAACTTTGGCTTCCGGAGGCAGATGACGTGCAGCCTAGCCAGATGCAACGTAGGTCGGAGCGACGGAAGTTTGATCATGGCCGATGGGCGATGGCCCACTGTCGATCTTAGGATAGTATGTGCCGACATGTGCCGAGATGCGGCCCGTACAGCCCTGGACGAATTCTAATACCACATGTGCATTAACTTACCGTACAGAAAGTGGTGTGCTGGTGTGGCATGGATTGGATATTCGGCTTTAAAGTTACCCTGTAAAAGCCATCAAATGCATGATGAAGGCGCTACAGACTGGCAAAGGATGATGAAAAGTTTCAACATCTTGGAGGGCTTGCTCCCATCACCATCGCAAAGCCCGCGCCCCACTGAGATCTACAGAGTACTATTCGGAAGCCCTTTCAACACCGAAATACCGGGGGTAGTACCGTTGGTGGACCATTTTCAGGGGCGACGGACTCGACCTTGGAAATCTCTGCTTTGGCGAGTCATTCTGGTATATATCACTTGCGGGATATTTTTGTGGAAATTGAAGAGGCACATGCAATTCCCCGTAAATTTCCGCTATGCGCCACTCGCAGACTTCCATCGCAGGGTTTCACCGCCTGTGTCAATGCATGCAGGCTTCGGCCTCGGTCGTTGGGTGCCGCCGATCACACTGCAGCCGGCAGTCTGTGCCGCTGTACGGATACGGAGCAGTCCAGTCCAGGATGATAGCGGTGTTTACTGGACATGTGTACGTAGTGACTTTCAGGTATGTGTATTTGAGGAATTTGCCAACTTGGAAGAGGATTCTTCGTCATCGTCGTCGTCGTCGTCGTCGTCGTCGTCTCAGCTTTGGGCTCCGCCTTTACGGGCTCATCGCATCCCGCGGAGTGCAGAAATCCGAGGAAATTAGCTGAAACGCCGATCACAATCCTCTAGTCGTTGCCGCCAACCTCTTGACAGCTGACTAGGACCGGGACCACGGTCTCCTCTCTAGAGCCTTCTGCGGTAGTTGTAACCTCGGTGTTGGTCGTCTATTTAAGGTGATCGGAGACAGCCGTAATGGGCTATTTATATGGCGGTTCGATTACCTAGGTACGGATATAGTTTCTAGTCCCGATGTCCTGTCCGATTGGTGGTCATCGGAGGAGTCGCTAAGATAGGACCATCGGCCGAGGTGATCTGGGGAAGCGTAGATCCTGTGGCTGCCAGTCTAATAGAAGTGCTAGCTGATTTGACTTATATAGTATCGGTGCTGAGACTATTGACAATGTCACAGGGCTCATAGAACGAGGTAGTTCCTTGTGGTGAAGGAGTCGTTTCCTACTCGAGTATAAGTGCCCTTAGATTGGATAGAGGTACCTGTCTGCGATATAAAGTTTTAACGCTTCTTGGCTGAGTGTTTGGCCGCTATGAGTTTGTTGCCATCAGGTAGAGCAACAAAGCCGATGGTGCGGTCGACTCGTGGGTGGTATTACGGGGGCGTGAGCATTGTAAGAGCGAGTAGAAAAGATCCTGGAATGCTACAACGTTATCCAGGCGCCGCAAACAGCCCCAGAGCCTCATTTATGCAGGGGGCTTAGGAGGGACTTGCAGTAACGTAGCAGTCGTATTCGGATGAGTAAAGACAGTCAGTGCTTATCTCCGGAGTGAATGAGATCAAACCTAATCCGGGGCAGGGATTGAATGGCCTGTGGCTTTGCGTCCTGGCGACTTACTTACATACTAGTAGTACTGTTGTAGAGATCCCCTTTCGTTTCGGCGGATCTCGCTTCGGCAACAAAGACCCTCCTGGTTTTCGTTGAAACGTCCAGCTGCAGCAAAAGGTATAGCACTCTTCACGTTTGATGCTTAACTGGGCTCTGTGCGTAGACACAGGCTTATGCCGGATGCTCCGGACCGTAGGGCACACATGGTCAGGGCGACTAATAGACTTTTTTAGAGTTCCGAAGTCACGGAACGTTCCGAAATCCGGAACTCCGCAATGTACAATTGATAACTGGGCGGTGCCAATCTCTTGTTGGTACACTATGAGATGTTCTGGTTGGTCATAGCAGCCTATGTAGTAAGATGACGACAATTTTGCAACCTAACCGTGACAACCTTCATCATCCAATAAAGGACTGACACTGGAAGCTTTGTACCATCGTTGGCAGGTGCATTTAGTATACCAGTTCACAAGGGTTCTAATGCCGTAGCTCTCTCTACCGGAATGCTTGTATTGGCTGGTCTGGAATCGATATGTGGATAACTGTCTGAGAGGTCGCAAGATCCGTCTACTGCAATACGCTGAAACCCGGAATCCATCCTCTTCCGCTCTTGCCAGATGAGGCTCGTTATAACCTGCTTTCACTCTTAGTCTTGGTTTAGAAAGACGTTCCAGGATGTCCAACCGCGCACGATCAGAGAAATCCTGGAGACCCATACATGCCCGACAGAGGCAAAGGCCCTGAAACAACAGTCAGGTGAGTAGTCACTAAACGCTCATAGCGACTTCCAATGAACTAGGTCAGAGGTCATAGCAATGCAAGAATAAAGTGTGGTGCACGGTTTTGAGTAGCTTTCTCTGCTCGAAGGACAACATCTGGTGATATTAACCACAATTGACATTCAGCTGTGTTCTCGGCTAGGCATCTGTTGGAACTTGGATGAGACATGGGAGTACAGCAACAGTCCAGAACCTTATAAGCTTTCCAAAGTGTGTATAATGCCAATGATTTTTTCCCCCTTAATCTACGAACTAGTGCTGAAGGCAAATGTAGTTGTTTCAATGCGAAAGAGTGGCTCACTGGACGAATCATCGTTACCATTAAAGAGATGGCTATGTAAATATTCTTCCAGCAGCACAAACACGACCTACCGCACGATCAAAGCCCCATCTCTGCCCCAAAAGTCAGTTGTTCCCATTTATGACGGATCTGGATCGTCCCGTGCTGCAGGTGGTCGTTCGATTGGCATGCCACAACGTCGGCACGATAGCGGTGATGTACTGGCGCGACTGGTTCCAGTTGCCTAGTAGTGTCACGACTCGTACCTCTAGTTTACGCGATGATTCTCGACGGCAACCACGACACAATATTGTGAGGAGACCTAGTATGTAAGGTGCCAGGCTCAATAGGTGGAATGGAAGATGAAGATGTAGACGACATAGTAAAGGCATTGATGCCAACGGAGGCTTGAGCCCTCTGGATCCGCGTTACAGCCGCGGCAATTCTATGCTGTACTGTAAAGTTCTGTGCTGTACTGAGCAGATCTTGTTGTCTCTCGCGAGATACATGATCGACTAGTCCCAGTTTGGCTATGAAGTACGAGATCATATCCCGAGATCAGTTCCCGAGATCTTGATCAGCTAGTCCCGCCTAAGAACCCGGGAATAGACTCCGGGAACAGTAGATCAGCGAATCATACAGTAGGACGAGGGGAAGCGTGGCAGCACCCCGCAAGTCTATTCTAAGTTCAACGTCTAACACTTCGAATTAGAAAGTATAAATTCCATCTGTGATGCTGTGGTTTTCTTCTTCCCCATGCCTTCTTCCTCTGGCTCGGCGGCTTTGCGTTGCTTACAGATCTTGGGCCATTATACCTGGTGCACCGATTGATCCCCCCTCCATTGTCTCACTCATATCGAACATCCAACCAACAACCCTACCATGGAGCCACTACCTTTCTTTTATAGCTCCAAAGGCCCTGGGAATTCGACAGCATTTGTGGATGGCAGGGTGTACACCGTTAACGAAGCCAAGCCATGGGCCGACGCTTTCATTGTTAGTTCTGGCGGCATCATTGAAGCCGTGGGCACCAATGAGGAGATCAAGGCCCTCGCTTTGCAGAGAAATTTGGTTCTCTATCACCTAAAGGGAAAATTCGTCATGCCTGGAATTCATGACGCACACACACATCTCCTGTCTGCCGGCATGCAGCGGCTGGGCGAAGCAGACATCGGCTTCACTAGCAAAGCGGAAACAATGGCGCAAGACCTCGAACACGCTTTCTGTGCCTGCGCGTACGCAAACGTACTGGGAGACTGGGTCATGGGGAACTTTTATCACGCTTCAAACTTTCCGGATGGCGTCCCTGATCGGAAATGGCTGGATGAAAAGTACCCAGAGGTCCCCGTACTGGTCCGAGAAGTGTCTTGCCATCGCCTTCTTGTGAACACCATGGGACTGCAGCGACTGGGCCTTGACAAGAGTGCCAAAGACCCCCATGGGGGCTACTATCCAAGGCGGCCCGACGGAGAACTCACAGGCGAGCTTGTAGAGGCCGCTGCGTTTCCGGTTCTTGTAAGTCTACCTATGCCTTCTCTAAGCTACGTAAAGACAGTTTTGGAATTTGCCGTCTCGGAGTGTCACCGATACGGAATTACTTCCGTCCAAGAAGCATCTGCAAACACCATCTACCTCCACGCGGCCAGGGAGCTCGAAGCAGAGAACCGTCTTCCTCTTGATATCTGCACCCACATCGTCTGCGCCCCTGAAGGCCCCGCGATGGAGCCGCGAGAACGCCTCGCTGCTGTTTTAAACGTAGCCGAAGTTTTCGAAAGCGAGCATGTGCACACATCATTTGTCAAGTTCTTCCTGGACGGAGCACCAATCCCGCCGGTGTTCACGCAGGCCGATCTCATAGACGGGAAGCCTGATGGATCGCATCTGAACTTGGAAGACCAAGAATTGTTTCAGCTCTTGAAAAAGCATGACGCCAAGGGAATGACCTGCAAGCTTCACGCCGCCGGGGAGGGAAGCGTGCGCCAGGCCCTTGATACCTTTGAGCTGCTGCGCAATGCTAATCCGGATGGTCCCAAACACGAGATTGCCCACTGTAATGCGGTGCATCCTAGTAAGAGAGTTGCTTCGCATGACCCCGGAGCTAGCACAGTTCGCTAATGAGTGCCTAGACGACATAGCACGTTTCGCGGCCTTGAACCTCACGGCGGAAATGTCACCGGCGATATGGCACACCCAAGTCGCAAAAGACACACCTAATCTGTCTAGATGGGCGTTCAACGAAACGTTGGCTACCGGCGCCAGGGTGACCATTGGCTCCGACTGGATTTTGAATGTAAATCCAACCCTGTTTGACGCACTCGCCTGGCTCGCGGACAAGATCAAGGGGCCAGATGAGGCAAAAGAACAAGAATTGACAAGCAAGCAAATTGGTGGGAGGCTCCTCTGCCGTCTTATCACACTGGGAGGAGCCGAAGCCGTGGGGAGGAGTCATGTACAAGGCAGCATCGAGGTCGGCAAGAAAGCCAACTTTATCGCTGTTGACAAAGACTTGAGCGAAGGAGACTTTGCTGGTGCAACAGTCCTAAAGACGTGGTTCGAAGGTCGACAGGTGTTTAGCTCTGTACCTGGAGATTTGGCACTTTAAACATGGTATACTCGGTATATTGTGTGCGACGATAATTGTGCGGCCTCTCTATATATGGTTATCCTTGTGGCTCGATTTTGTTTCGCTCTACTTGTCTTTGTTTGGTTATTTTATCTTGTTACGTGTATAGGATTTAAACTTGTCGACGGGGGAAATATTAAGAAAATGCCCATACCTTATAGTCCGTGTAGGCAATAATTCAAGGTTCTTTGCCATTGCCTCATAAGCATGAGTCTGCTTCCCCGCAACTCCTCGTTAGATAACAATTCTGATGCGCTGTCATGTTTAGACGGCACAACAATCAGTCAACAACGTGATCTTCATATTCCTCATCTATTTAGCACATAAACCTTGGTATATCACTCTCCTCCCAAACCAAACCAACGTGAGACAAAAGCTCAACAGAAAAGATGCTGTTCCGCACATAAGGACAATTTCCCTTTTGTAGTCCGAGCCCCAATAATGCGAGGCTGCGCTGGCCACATCGTCAGCGTTCAGCAGATCGATGCCTTCTCGAGCAAGTACCCGCCACACATAGTTCCTATAAGATACCGGCCAACTGGGCAGCTCCCAGTATCTTGACATCAGGCCTAGCTTCTTGGCAGTTTGAATTTGACTCTGCAAGGTCTTCAGCTGTGACTTGCTAAAACTCCCTACAACGGTCCCGATGGCCCTCCAGAGCGATACTGAGGCGGTGTAAAACTCATTCTCTTGCACTTCCAGACAGAACGTGTCGTTTGTCCGGCAGAATCCGGGCTTGGTTAACAAGTCTAGGGACGCATCGAGGAAGACGTCGTGATACTGGCGCCATCGTTCTGAGTCTGCGCCGATATTTACATCGCGGCGCTTGACGATATTCCCCGTTCCCACGACGGTTAGAGGGCCAGGCCAGAAGGTCTGGTTCGTGGATTCCGAGGACATCTTCTCATGCCGAGACAAGTAGTTCATATCGCGTAGAGGCTTCAGCTGTTCGAGAACCAGTGGCCAAGTGGTTGTTGGATCGTCCTTGACATCAATGAACAGCGTAAGCGTCATGTTGGGGCGAGTCGCAAATACACCAGACGCTTGGCCGTTGGGTCCTGGATCGTCGTGTATATTCATAGAGTCCAAAATCTGCAAAATAGGATTGACGTAAAGGGAGCGGAGTGTTCTGGCCGAGGAAAGAGACCACCAATGATGACCGACCAAAAGTTCTTTTCCGTCTTTGCTGCGCCATACATCTGCCTCGACACTGGCGCAGCCCACCGAAAGAGCTGTGAATAGAGGGTGAGGTCGCAGATAGTCGTTGTGGGAGTGAACCATTACGGGAGATACGAGGGGTGACAGTTCCTCCACCCATCTTGTGACACTGTGTGTTGAATTTCCATTTCCTTCGAACGGATCGGCAAAGGCTAAGCCTGAGGACTCGAAGGCATAAAGCACGAGGAAGGTTGTCCTATATAAAACATCAGGTGCTGTAAGCTTTGGGTCAACTGCGGCGAACTTACACAATCAAGAGGGCACCAATAGCGGCTGCCCACCCCAAGTTGACCAACGCTTTTCGAACTCCAAGACATGGCGATTTCCGCTGTGGCAGGAGACTCACCGCTTCCCCCAAGTCATCGTGGCTGGTTGAAGGAAGAGGTTCGTATTCTGGGTCGTCTTTGTGGCTTCGGCCGCAGAAGTAGCCTGTCATTGTCATGCTTCCGAGGTGTCAGCAAGCAGCAGAGTCTCGCTCAAACAGATGCGCAGAAACTGGTGAAGAAGAAACACAAGAGAAGACTTCAGTACATATTGCCCTTTCATGTACTATCTAGATCATGTGCTATCTTCATCTTCATCTTCAAGTGGTCTAGTGCTTGCGGTCGTATTACAGCAGGGCTGGAACGCACGTGGTCCCACTCGCTCGCTGGCCCACCACCAATCGTAGGCCAAGGCTCAAGCACGAACAGGTTGACGGCCATTTATTTTTCGCTAACTTACAAGCCTCTCAATAATGGTTGATCACCATTCAACCTCACCCTGTAAACGTCCCATCTGGTGTCTTGTTTGGACCTCAGAGTGGTATCGAGCCATGAAATCGCGCAGATGTGGGCAGTGGTTTCTCCATCGAAAACGAGCTGCTGTAGATTCAAGTGCGGGATCTGATTGCAAGTCTCTCATCGCTCTAGCATATCTGCCTCTGCAGTTCCGGAACAATCTTTGTCTGTTATCTCTAGAAGAAATGAGCCGGCTACTTGGGTCCATAGCCCAACCGCATGCCAGGGCCAAAGTCGAAAGCATTACGGCTTACAAGCTCATGTACATTGGTGATGCATTCGACGCGCCTGGGTCAAAGTACAAGAGCCCGAGGAGCCTAAAGGCGGTACACAATATTTCCCATGGCTGCATCTGTCTTGGGATAGGTTCCACAAGAGTACTGTACACGAAAAGCTCCAGCTGCTTCGGGCTGAGACGTCCACTGATTGGATTAAATGAGCAGGCGTCGTCCACTTAGCTCACGAGCTAGTAGCTATGCAGGCCCCTGCTAAGCATCGGTACTAATATGTTTGCCAAATACCAACGTGGCTCACCGGAAAGATCATGCACTTTAATGTGGTGGTATGTCCAGACAGTATCGAGCAATCGTGATTCTATATAAAGGAGCTACAGTATAGGTCTGCGGAGCATATTGCAAAGCCCATCGGGAACCAGAGTATAGCCTCTCCTTCGAGAGCAGGATAATCTCGAATCGATCAAGGACTCTCCGTAGGATTGGTTACACGAACACGCCGTGCACTTGCTTGGATGCACAACACTTGGAATTAAATTCAAATAGGGAGCATTTCAACATAGATGGAGATGGAAATATTCAGCATGCCTTCTCGGAGAGTTCACCTTCATGACAACGGCTGGTTCAGGGGAGGCATAAATCAATAAGTCGGCTATGGCGATGAGTAATCATCAAATTTTACTTAATGTCAAGTTTTGGTCTTAGCCAGCAAAAGCTGAGTGAGCCAATGTCGAGTCAAGTCCTTGGAGTGAGACCTGGAAGAGTTAGGCCCTTGCTCTCGACAACAATCGGCTCGAGGTCGTGCATAACGGCGAGATCTTCCATGCAGTCCACATTGGCTGTTTAGATAGGTCTCTGAAATTGGTCGATATGATTGATTCATTATCACTGAGCCAAAAGCCGAATACATGGAGATATATGTACTGATTAGACGTATCTACTATTTACGTGCCCCTATATTGCGTCCTTCGAGGATGGTATCTTCATTAATGGCATATGTCGTTTTCATGTTCCACCAGCCTCCAGGCGACGGCAGGACTACCTCATAGCTCTGCCTCCCAGCTTTGGCCGAAAACTGTAAACGTCTTAGTTGCCGCGCTGACAGTTGTCTTCTTGCAACCCTTCGCCAGCGTTGCATTGTTAAAACGATCCTGGATCCATGGGAAGTAGTCGGCCTGAGACGCCTGGCAGACGACGTCGTGGTCGAGCCCCGGGTACAGCCTGTACGTGGCAGTCGAGTCGGGGAAAGCTTCACAGGTCTTATCGAAGTCGTCCTCGGCATATTCGGGGTAGGTAAGGATGTCGGCCTCGCCCTGGATAACGAGCATGGGAGCAGCCAACTTGTGTGGCCCGACACCGTTGTACCGCTTCTGGTGGTCAACAACGTCTGGGTGGGTGAGCCAGGACGTGTTCTTGTAGAGCTGCTCCTGGGTAAGGTTGCCGTAGAGAGAAAAGCCCGTTCGCAAACATCCCTGGTCCGCGAGAGGGATCCGGCTGAGGACGATATCGGAGACGTAGTCTTCAACCTTGATGGCGGGGAGGAGGCGCGCGAGCGACTGCAGGAAGAAAATGGAGACGACGTCGCCGACTGGGCCACCCTTGGCCCGGCGGAATGACTCGGGGATGAGAGTCAGGGGACGGAGAGCGGGAGACAGTGCGACGGCACCCAAGAATCCACCAGTGGCCTTGCCGGGCTTGGCCTCACGCTCGTTGGTGCGCCACGCCGTCAGTCCACCTTCGCTGTGTCCAACGACGACCCACTCGTGGGTGATGCACTTTCCGAGAGCAGTGCGTGCGGCTTGCAGGCCAAAGCTCACATCTGCAGCGTGGAGGGCGCCCGACTCATACATGAAGCCTTGAGGAATATCACTGCCCTGGCCCGCGTAGTCGGGAGAAATCACAACGTAGCCTTGCTGGACGAGGGCGAAGGCACCCATCCAGTCGTAGTAGAGGGCGCGGTGGTTTGAAGGCGCGCACTGGCGTGTACCACCAGCAGTTCCGTGCGACCAGACAAGCGTACGAAACGGCTTGTCTTTGCCGAGCGGGTTTGAGTAAGGGGTGAGGACGAATCCCGTAGCTGGAATGGGCTTCCCGTCGATATCTTCGCTGATGTAGAAGAATCGAGACATGGACATTCCTCCGGGGAGGGTCCATCTCCTGGAGGCCTCGTTGGACGGCACGTCCTCCCACTTGACGAGGTCGCCCGCGGCATAGGAGGAGAGGTTGGATGGATTCGAGTAGAAGGGATCGAGGGACACATTCTGGTTGACCCATCGTCTGGCCTCAACAGCCAGATTCTGTCGATAGCCGAGCTGGCACGCGACATCGCATTTGGTCGAATCCTGGGCGACGGCGCTGGACACGAGAGCACCCAGGCCCAGAAGCTTCAACGCAACGGATTTAAAAGACATGTTGAAGAAGCTTTAATTAGGTTTTGGAGCCGAACTCTGTATGAAGGTTGCAGTGAAGACAAACCTTCGACCTGACAGCCAACTTATATACATATCCGGCCATGTCTACTCCGTACGCAGGCCGAAATTTGATGATGTAACATGACTCTATACGTAACTGCCGGCCCTGTTACCGACCCAAGCCGACCAATCGTCGGCATGCTTGATATAACGTCGGTTAGCCTAGCGGCGGGATACCATGGGGTGAAAGCTTATTTATCCTCTATTACCCCGCATAATTACGTTGCCCTAGTAGCGGAAAGAAAACACGAGGCAGCCTTGGCCGGGATCATGGCCTGAACCTGACTCGTATTTCTTTCCGCTAAGCTGCTGCCGGCAAACAGAGCGGGGGACACACTTGACCGAGGTAGACTCCTCGGTGCCACGTTTTTCACGCAGTCAGGGTCTCAGGGACAATCCAATGAGTTGCAACCTCCACAGCTGCACCTATAACAGACAAGAGCTTGAGAGTCTAGTGTGTTGGCCATGGTGTTATTCTGAGAACTTACTTCTAACGTGAAGAACGTATACGAAAATTAAGGCATCGGAATTAGATTAAGCCCTTGTGAATGAGCCCTTGTGATTGACGCGCGTTGGAGGCCGTGCCAGGCCGTAATTGCTCACGAGATATGGCCCAAACTATAAATCTAAACAACTGTGTCCATGTTATACGACTGGCCCAATAGCATTTAAACATGGCTAGGAATACCGATAGCGCAATATACAACGGCTGGTCTGGCCAAGATACCCAATAGAAGGCCGCGACAGTACATAGAGGTCCATTCCAGCCTATTCCAGCTCAGTTAGTCGGGAGCCATATCCAGTTGGGGGTGTTCAGGCCGGCAGTCGCTTGCTTTGCCTCTGTTTGTCAATTTGTGACTAGCTCTCCTTGGGTAATTTTCCCGCCCTCCGCCTCCTGGTTCTACCTGCGACCAGCTGTTTTTGCTGACAAATTAGATCTCTTACGAGATATCAGGTGACCTACCCTATATATAGTAAATATTGCTAAATAGCAAGAAAAATAAAAGTACCTAGGCTTTATAAAATATATATAGACTATATGAGAAATAAGTTAGGGGCAAGTTGAATCAATTTGCTCGAGTTGAATAGTTGGAAGCGTTGGTTCAAATAGTAAAAAAGGAGAGTGTCTCTTAAAGTCTACCGTACCCATTCTATCCTGATCTACATTCCCGTGCAACTAACAAAAGAACCCGTTCGCGATGGCCCGAGAACCTGGGGCTCCCATTGCCAAGTCTAGTCTTTGTCTTCCAGAATCGTCGCTAGGAAAAGTCGCAATTCGCTCATCCGTTGACTTGCTCATGTCTCACATGGCAAACTCCTCCTCCCTCCTCTTGATCATGACCGTGGCGGTAGGGTCTGCGTCCATGATCTGACCATAGATCCTGTCCGCCTTGCGGCCTGCATCCGTAAACTTCCAGTCGTACTTCATCAGCAGGTGGCAGAGGGCAACCTTGACCTCGTTTCCGGCGAAGAACCGTCCAGGGCAGGCGTGTACACCGTGGCCGAATGCAAGATGCTCTGACGAGGTTGTGACAAAGTGCCACTTGTTCTCCTGGCCGGGACGCTGGCGCATCTCGAAAAATCGGCGACCATTCCACTTGTGCGGCTCTTCGAAAATCGTCTCGTCGTGCATGCTCTCGATGCTGACAACCGTCATGGCACCCTTGGGAATCACGCTACCATCCGAGAGCTTCACTGTCTCAGCTGCTCGTCGTGTCATGGCAGCTTGAAATCCAGCTGTTAGCCAAGAACACTCCAATTCAATCGAAAAGAATACGGGAAACACCCCAAATCAAGCAGGCAACATAACAGAAGAGAGGGATAGATCAGTTCTTACCAAAATCACCGAAATGATGGCGTTGCGACTCCTTCATTGCGCTGTCCGTCAACTTGAGGTCGTGCAGCGCAGCCTTGGACCATCCTTTAGCAGACACGACAGTGCGGATCTCCTCGCGAAGGGGCTCGAATAGGTCTGGGTTCTCGCAGAGGTCGTTGATCAGTCCGCTCAACATCTCGGTTGTGGTGTGAATGGCTGCAAATGAAAGCATGAGCTGAGCAGCAGCAACATCGTAATCGCGTCCCTTGGCAGTCATGTCCATCCAGCCAATCGTGTCGGACTTCTTGGAGAGAGAATCACCCGCTTCTCGCCTCAGCGCATTCTCGGCCCGTCGTTTCGCGACAACAGGCGCCATGACTCGTTTAGCTCTTTGAAGCTGGGCTCTGACTTTCTGGGTTTCGGGGAGGAACCAGTGAACAACGGGGCGAAGCAGTGGGTGCCACGCCCGGATAGCTTCGATGGCGATGAATAGATCAACTGTGTAGTCTTTGGTGAGCTCCAGCCATTCCTTGTTCTCGCAGAGCTCCTCTCCAACGAATACGCGAGCTGAAATACGAGCAATCAACTCGAGCAACATGGGTTTGAAGGTAACTTCGGTCCATTCTACAACGACACACGTCAGTATAGAGTTCTCGTATATCGGACGTAGGTCCGAATTAGTGCAGGGTACAGGTGTTGAAAACTTACCCTTGGGGTGGCCGAAGACAAAGTTTGTGGTTTTCGCAGTCTCATCCGAGAGCTCTTGGGTGATGTAGTCTAAACGCGTTGAAAGGCTTGTTAGAAAAATCTCGACGCCTCTTCCCGACGTGTGGACTGACTTAGCGACTGAGTGAGCTTGCTCTTGACAGTCTCAACCATCACGTCTTGGGTGTTGCCTCGCTTGAATGGAATGAATCCAGGAACAAACCCGAAGAACTCCTACGCCGATTGTTAGAAGCTATAGGAAGCCAGGGGACTGCAGTGCGCACCACTTCGAGACCGCCCAACATGTCCATATGGGGATTGTTGCGCAGCTCATCTGCAAACTTGTTGGGAACAACGATTTTGGGTCCGACGCTGGTGAAGACCTGGAAACAACCCGTGAACTGCGACTGAGTTAGCGCCCAAGCTGGGGATTGCAGGCAGGCCGAAAGATGTCACCTTTTTTCGCCCATTGATGATGAGCTGCGCAGCTTGCTCGGCATATCGGGCTCTTGCTTTGGAAAACTTGAACCACCCTTCGCTGTCGTCGATACCCACAGTAGGGATGGAGGGATGGATGCTGGATCCGGAGAAGAAAAGAGTAGCCACCAAGATGGGAGCTAGAGCACAGAGTATGGGCACAATAGGCACTTCGCCATTGAGTAGTAATTCCAAGAGAGCCATCTTGCTTGATGTTGAGTTAGCTGGGGTGAGGTTATTCGGAAAGACAGTCCCTCATGCTGGCGAGGATTGAGTACTTATATTAGCCACGCAGCTCTCCTTTGTATGAGCCAAGTTTCAAATGTTACCTATTTCTGCTTGGATCCACCAGACCACTGCCGCTCGAATGCCGGCGGCGGCGTCTACGTCCAGTCCGAGGCCCCGACAAGCCGTGCCATACACAGCCGCCGTCTTCAATTTCCACGGTTGCTGGTAACCCCCCTGGCTTGCTCAGCCAGGCCTCCAGCCTGGCTCCAGGTTAACCAGCCCGGGTCTCCTCAGCTCCCCGAAAGCCACAGCCTCCCAGTTAGATGCACGGATACCGGCACTTGGATTCGAATCATCAAGCGCGTCCTGCATGAATAACCACGGCTCTCGCACTCTCGGGCAGAGTGTGTTTCGCCGCTGTGGAGATAAACAAGAAAAAGTGCAGATCGATTCCTCATGTCCCTTTGTTAAATAAAGATATGATGTGTGCTCTTAGTGGATAATGTGGATTCGCGGTGGATTGTTAGTAGACTCCATATCACATCCAGGCCAATAATGCCGTCATTGAAATCTCTGCCTCGCACTCCGAGAAATCCGCTTCCGACATTGGGAATCGAGATCTTCTCGGTTAAGAGTAATCCCGCCGGGTTTGTCAATATATCGATGCTAATTGGGAGACAAATGCCGATCCGAATGATACTAGCCGCGTTGGGGCCACGTTAGACATGACGATAACGGTGACGACCGTGACCACGACTCCCCCGTACCGTGTCTCAGTGGCGACGCACGGTTTTAGCGCACTAGCCACTCATTCATTACGCTGACAGCGTTTTCGTTGAAGCACTGGAGTTGAGTTGAAGCACTGCATGCGAAATACACTGCAATCCCTTGATTATTTGTCTGGCCGGTTGAAATAGGCTCATAAATGCTGCCAATCCACTATGCATCGGAACGGATCGCTGCCAAAATCATCGCCCTCAAGGGCTGAAAGGTTAAATTCTGGCCCCTTTTCTGCACAGCACCACCCTTGCCTCAGGCTGGATGTTTGTGGCCAAGTATTCTTCGCCCAAGCTCTGTACTGGCGAGACCTAGGATCTATCTGTGGGTCCTGTCCTGAGTACGCCAATTAACGTTTCCAACCCCTGACTGTTACTGACGCCCGACACCTTACCCCGCCCGGGCTTCGCCGCGCAGGCAAGATTAGCTTTTCCCTTAGCTGGAGATCCCTCATCTAACTCGCTCATCCTCCAGACAACCACCGCGCCTCGTCAATAACCGACATGCTGACAGTGAAGGATGTCTCTGGCTGTCCTTTTGAGTCAGTGCATGCGGCGTTACCACATTGCTGAATCAATGTCGAGGCCTCGTGTGAGGCTAATCTTTGTGATGTGCACGATGGTTAATATAGGTCACTGGGAGGATTCAGTGAACGACAGCTTCGTGTCGATGAAAGGCCATCAGTGAAAGAACTGTTTGTCCTACCCTACACACAATGGAGTACCCTTGGTGGATGGACTATGCACTTCGGTCACAGTATCACACTCTGCTCTCTGGCAGTGATAAGTGAAACAAAGAAACAGCGTCGATAACTCACAACCCAAACCTCTGTGATTCAGCGCCTGCCTATGGATATATATATGCCGCGTCTCGCCCTCTAAAGCCATGGTCAACAACCTCGACACACTTCATACCGCACCACATTACAAACTCAACCCCAAGCTCTCTCGCACCTCTCAATCTTCACTCAGACTATCCACCCAGTCTCTCAAAGCCTTCAAGATGCAGCTTACCGACAAGAGCAACGCCTACCACCACACGATCCCGGCCAACCTGGTTCCCAACATGGAAAAGTTCCACGTAACTCTTCTGTCGCTCTACGGCAAGACTGGCGAGATCATGAACTTTGATTGGAAGCTTGAAGGAGATGTCATCAACGTCACGGCGTACTTCAAGGAGCCCCAGGACTTGCTGAAGCAACTGCAGGACCATGGGGCTGCCAGGACAGCCTAGGAACGCGCCAACTGCTCTGCAAGGCGACCGTTGAGATAGCTCTTGCACAATGAATTGAAACGCTCTGGCGGTATTTCTTTCTTGCTTGCTTGTGCCAGCCCTTTTGACTACCTGAATTGACTACCTAAGTGAAGAGTCTGCTTCGACAACCTCGTTTTTGGAGGCATGTTCCACCATGAATATTACCTAACATTTAGTCCGCGTAAAAAGACTGGACCAACAGAGACAAAGAAAACGACTTGCTCAAGAATCAAGAAAGGAACCAAATCTGTCATTAATAAGGAGAGGTCTAAAATAATCAATTTATTTTAATACGCCATAACAAGCTGATTAATCTCCTATTGGCCATAGGTGCCGTCTTCTGGTTTTGCCCCGTTGGAGCACTGTTCCCTACATTCCGCCGCGGACGTTCAAAGCCACAGGCCAAGGTGAGCTCTCGGTATTTCCCCCTAATGCCCAGCGCAGTCCACTTTGCCAAGGTAGCGAACCCCTTGAGTATCTAGAGCAAACTACAGGAAAGTTACTAAAACGCTCCAGGCTGTTCTTAGCTTATGACTTTGCGCGTACTCGACTCTACGGCCCTAAGATCCAAGAATGGCGCTCAATAGCATCTGAAGCGGTCTGACGCTTTCCCTTATGCAGCTCAGTGCAATGTAATAAAGTTATTGGATTTATGACGAGTCCGAGTCTATGGTTAGAGGTAGTCCTTAGAAGAGCGTGCTTGGAAGCCATTTGCTGGCAGGTGTCAGCCCCATACTCGGTCATTATGCCATCTTTCTCTAGCAGCTCAACGCCATTCATTTGGCAACAAGGTGCTATCCCAAACAAAACTGTGTCCTCTTCATCCCCGGTGTCCCAAACCTCCATCAAAGCCAAATATCAGTTGCCTGAACCATGGCCCCTTTAGAGGGCGTGCTGGCCTCAACGGCTCACGTGCAGCCACTGGGCTCCATGATGCGGGCTTGTCAAATGTCGTCCATGAGGCCGAGGGCCGCTTTGACGTAACGACTCTCTCCGTTCCCACGTCTGATGACAAAGCCCAGGTCGGCATGGGTGCTGCGTGGCTCAAAACCACCAACCAGTCCGAGAGCTATGCCTTGGCCAGCAAGTTTGGTTTCGAGCTCGTGACACAAAGAGCAGAGTGCATGAATCTCTTTCAAGATAGTCAAGGAACAGTTACGCCACACCCATATGGCACTCCGGCTCCACTGTGTGAGCGACAGCAATTGATGTAATCTGGAAAAGGGGACCCACTAGCCAATCGCTTTTGACGCCTTAGCAAGCCGGTGAAATGCAAGAAGTTATGTGGAAGCTGAGCAAGTATGTTGATCGCTCGGATATCGAGAACCTGCATCTTGGCCCAGACGTGAAAGAGCCAGACTCAAAGACGGCCCAACAGTCGCTTATAGAGCGATTCTGCCCTTCTACTTATCAAAATTATGACGCGCACTATTCTTGATAGACTGCCCCAAGAGCGGCAATGGACTTGTGGATATGATATCGGATCTAAAGAGCGAGACACAGTATCTGCGAAATCGCCAAGGCGAGAGCTGTTTAATCGCTATATCAGATGATTGTTTTGGACTGACTTGCTATACTATAAGGAACTAAGAGATGTCTAAAACTGGCTACACAGCGTATGCTAAATAGCGTCTTGCTCTCTACTCCTGTAACCGGTATCACCCAGTCTGACAAGGCGTGCACCGTAGAGACGAGCAACGGTACTAGGTATCAATATTAAAAGGTTATCGTCTCGGTATCTACGGCGCTATACACCCTCATCCGTTTCGAATCGGAATCTCTGCCGTAAAGCGCGCCCTCGCCGCTGCCTGGTCAAACCTGCCATCGTCACCATATCCTCAGTGCCAGATAATCACGACGAATTAGTAATTGATAGTGACGGTTGTCGTGATATCTCAGCATTACAAATGCCATCCATAGCTTGGTGTATACAATGCCCTCCATCGTATTTCTTGATTTGTCATCGCCCAAAGTCCACGGATCAAGATTATCTCTATCGCACGGCTTATAAATCACCCTCTCTCCCGCCTCTTCCAGAGATCATATCGCTACAGCAATACAGCAAAGGCAAAGAATCGCTCGACTCTATTTCTCACAACAATCAAGTCATCAATCTCTGACCTCTTCGTCAATCTTCAACCGCAACCATGACTACAAAGGCCGTTGTCTACGTCGAAAAGGGCAAGGCTACGATTCAAGACGTGCCTTTGCCCAAGCTACGTGACGACTATGTCCTCATCAAGGTCAACGCTGTTGGTATCAATCCCACAGATTGGAAGCACATTGACTCCGGCATCACCGACGCTGGATCAAGGATAGGTTGCGACTACGCCGGCACTGTTGAAGCAGTGGGCAGCAAGGTGACCAAACAATTCAACAAGGGCGATCGCATCAGCGGAGTCGTTCATGGAGCGTCAGTAGCACTACAGACGCATCTTTCCAGTACCAAATTTCTGACATCTCCTTAGTGATGCGACTCAACATGAAAATGGTGCATTTGCGGGATACATTGTCGCAAAAGGCGATGTTCAGATTAAAACGCCGGACAACATTAGCGACGTAGAAGCTGCTACGCTTGGTATCTCCATCTCCACGGTCGTGAGTATACACCTACCATTCAGTGACCTGTCATGGCCTAACCTTGTTCATAGGGTCAAGGCCTTTACAAAACCCTCGGCTTGCCGCTACCCACCGAAACCGCCAAAGATGATCAGTACATATTAATCTACGGCGGTAGCACTGCGACTGGAATCTTCGGCATTCAGTTTGCCAAGCTTTCCGGGCTAAAAGTGGTCGCGACCTCCTCGCCACGCAATTTCGACTATCTCAAGTCTATTGGAGCTGATGCAGTTTTCGACTATAAATCGCCAACCGTAGCGGAAGAGATTCGAAAGTATACTAATAATACTCTCAAGCTTGCATGGGACTGCACTGGGTTTGGTGGAGCCATCTCCGCTGGGTCTCTTAGCAGCGAAGGGGGCAAGTACGCGTCTATCATACCTGTGGCGAAAGACGAGGTCCTAGCCGTGAACCCCAATGTAGATGGGCCACATGTCACCCTCATGTACTCGATCTTTGGCGAGCGATTCTTCAAGGGCACAGAGACGCCGCCCAAGCCTGACGAGTTTGAATTCGCCAAGAGGTTTTGGGAGATTGCTCGACAGCTCTTGGAAGAGGGCAAGTTGAAGGTGCCAAGGACCATTGTGAATAAGGGTGGTGATGGGTTTGAGGGAATTCTAAAGGGTCTCGATGAGCAGAGGGCGGGCAATGTGAGTGGCGGGAAGCTTGTATATACGTTGTAGCTGGCAATATTCTCGCCTGGTTGGGGTTTCAGGGCATCGCATTGAAGCTGCACTAGGGCAGGCTTAACAGACCAAGTTTCGAAGTAAGCCGTAAAGTTTGCTTGCCATCTGACTCCCCATTATTTATTGTGGCATATATATATAAACGACGTCCTCTATCTGCTTCACTTGCGTGCAGGTGATGATCGAATCGAGGACCTCTTTACATCTTCTCGCGAGAAACACGACTAGGCCAGGGTTGAGATATTTCATCGCTTGGTTGCTCTATGCTGTGGCTGGCCCTTGAGAAGAGACCGCCAAGCTAGATGAATGCTCAGGCCGTTGCCTTTCATCACCTTGTTTAAATACAGGAAGCAACCGCCAGTACATCTCCTACACTGCCCTGGACTTACATCAGGTTGGTGAACCATCTGAAGCGTAGGGCCTTAACAGAAGCCTCACCTAATTTGTATTCTGGTTTTGAACTTGAGCCACTTCCTTTTGTC
This sequence comes from Fusarium cyanostomum, assembly GCA_014824385.1. Classification (NCBI taxonomy): domain Eukaryota; kingdom Fungi; phylum Ascomycota; class Sordariomycetes; order Hypocreales; family Nectriaceae; genus Fusarium; species Fusarium cyanostomum. The sequence goes on along the minus strand of JABCKW010000003.1, from coordinate 39,914 downwards.
GCTCAACATACGTCACTGCCTTTCCCCAGCCCTTTGCCGCGACATTGCCGAACTCAGCATTGAGTGCATCTGCCCACAGCCGCTCCTTGCGTAGATACTGCCGGAGCGTCTCAGCTTCAGCGAAATCCCGTGCCGGGTCCCCAAGACCTAGGGCCTGACGCGTAGCGTCGCATCGCCTGAGCCCTACAGCTTGCTGCAGGATAACCCGCGTGTCTGCGATGGCCTGGATGGTGGTTTCTCTGTGATGCTCCGTGATCTTCTCCGCCAGCGGGCTGTCGTCCTCTCCGCCATCGAACATATCAAGGTCACCGTCGTTGTCGGGACGGTTGTACGCCCGCGCAAAGAGGTTGGTCATGTGGCGCACGCACTCAGCGTCCATCGCACCGCGTTGGCCCAGCTCTAGAGACACGAGGCTGCCGAGCTGTCCCGGTCGCGGGGACGGCGCGGCTGGGTCCGTGGTGATGCCTAGCTCTGGACCAAAGATGGCGATGGCCGCCAGCTGGTGCAGGAGCGTGTAGAAGCTGGCTAGCTGCGGGCTCCAGCCGTCGTTCTCGTAGTACGTACACGTTTTGCCATAGTCATTGACGTAAGGGGAGACAATGGGCGAGTCCCAACAGACATTGACCGGTTTGAAAGGGAAGCTGGTGGGAATGACGAAGCGGCCGTCGTGACGGCCGGGGTGCCATGCCGAGTTTGGCGCGAGGATGGTCCAGTCGGCGCTCAGCTCGTAGAACTTGCTGGGGACGGAGAGGACCACAGTTGTCTGCTCGTGGCCGGGGTAGGAGAAGAAGTAGGTCCCGGCCATGAAGCTAGCTTTGCGTTGTTCGGGCGTCGCGTTGGGGTTGTCTGGGTGGAAGACCTCTTCTAAAACCTTCCAGGGGACGTTTCCGTCTTGCAGGTCAATGTTAAAGGCCCTATAAAACGCTCGTGATTTTATCTTTGGCCATGGGATGTACGGATTTTCCCCGGCCACACCTTGAGACATCGAAGAGGATACAGTCGTTGATCGTACAGCGGAGGAGCTTGGAGTCAAAGCTCGAGCCTCGCGGGTTCCGGGGGTGTCTTGAACGGCACTGCCGGTGCTGGCTTGGCCAGAAACAAGCCCGAGAAGATGCTGAACGATGGTCACATACACAACCTCGCTCTTCGACTTGACTTTCGCGAGCTGGCGATGGTTCAGCATTATATCGATGCAGGTCTCTCCTCGACAATTCGTCCTAGCATCCTGAGGCCTTACAATCTACAACAGGGTCAGGCTCCAAGCTCATCCAGTCATGCACAGAAGGTTCAGTCTACCTACCAAGCCGATAGGCATTATCCCCCTAGTCTCGCGGAACGTCAAGACTGGTCTATCGCCCCAAAGGTTGTTGAATCGCTCCGCTGTAGTGGCCAGGAGTCCAGACTGCCCTTTGCGGAGCAGGGGGACGAGCTGGCTACCCTGCCAGAAAATCCGGGGCCCCAGTTGAAGTAGATAAAGCCGGTTCGCCCATTCCGAACCTCTATGCGGAGTACCGAGAAACACCACGCTGGGCAATCGATTACTCAGGTAGGCCCAAATGGCCCCCTCGGAATGGCTGAAGAGCTTTGCGATAGCCTATGGGACTACTTAGTCGGCTCTGTCCTCAACGGGAACGACTGACTTACGGACTTGACCAGTATACCACCAAGGCTATGGCAAACAAAAACAACTCTGGAGCTCTGTCGGCCAACGCCATTCCGCACACACTCCTCCAAGAGGCGAGCGGTGTGCAGCTCCAGAGCATCGTCACTAGGCGATCTCCAGACCGCCGAGTTATATCCGTAAGTCCAAATGCGGCTCCCACGGATCGAATCTCCAAGCCAGGCCGGCCACAGGTCGCCAAGAGAATTCCTCCATGTGCCGCTTCGCGAGCCGTTCAAGCCGTGAACAAAGACAACTTCGATCCGGACCTCCTCTGGAGAGTGCACAAGGGCAAGGCCAAGATCGGTTGGCGGCTGACTCGTCATGTGTTGAGCCATCCCAAGGTTGAATCGTCTGGCGCTGACGTTGGGCGAAATGCGGCTGAGCCCGAGTATGACGGTCTAACGTATCTCCTGAGCTGTTGAGGCCTCCAAGGGTCGGTCCAATAAAAACCAGCCAAACGCGAGGTACATTGTTCTCCACCTAATTTCTGCTGTGAAGTAAGTCCCAACAGTTCTGCTTACCCATAACAGCTCTTCCTAACTCCCGGACGCCTCGTCCTTCGGCCGTTATCATCAACCCCCTTTGATGGCGACCTTCTTTTACTCCTTGACCTAATCTAGCCTTACTGGATGCACTGACAAGCTAGCCAATCCGATGTAGTGTCATCACCAGACACAATCAGCGTGGTATATCTCGGAAATGGAATCGAATGCTTCAATTGTCAACCAGTTAAAGACCATCATTTATCGTACCTGTGAGACCCAGACTCTTAGCTCCGCACCTCCGCTCCAGCTCTTTCTCTATTGTAGCAGTATCCTCAAAGGATCTTTCCAAGCCTTGCTAGTATGTAAGCGCCCTTGCGCAGTGCTTCATTAAGGGTGTTTAGACCACGACTGAATCACATGCTTCCAAATTACAAACGTCGACGGTTGGGTTTTAGTGGATATCAATAATTGTCATACCCAGTCCTAACTTCCATCTACATGCCTGGGGGGCTCACAATGTTGCCTATCTTGGACCTGCTAATGCCGCGTTACGTTGTCAGTATGATTACACAAAACCCACTGCCTTGTGACACAATACCACCTACCGCAAATTCTATCGCGGAGAGGCCGTCTTGTTGTTTCTAGGACGAGAGTTTTCGGGTTGTGGAGCTGGAGAGGATCATTAGGAAACGGTAATGGCTGAAAGACCCCGTCAGACATTTTGCGCTCGAGCTGAGACAAGAGACTGCTGGCATTCCCATGTGATACTCTTTGTTTATTCACACCTGACTTGTTCGTCTTAGGCTCTTCGGGCATCAAGTGCTCCCAGTTATCTCCGACATCTTTAAGCCGACTAGCCAAACCCCATGGGCCATGGGCCATGTGGGTGACGCCACCATGCCCAACATGGCATCAACAACTGCCATGATGAGGCGATCCATGTGCATTATCAAACTCAATTGCATTAACAGCCGAGATCCAGCAGCTCGGCTATATCCGGCACGTAGCCGGCCCAAATCCGCACATCATGTACAGCGGGTCATTCATGTTGGACACAGGGTGCTTATGCGTTAGGGCTGGGGAACTTTGTATTTTCACGTGGTGATTGTTGGCCGGCACAGGTGATACGTAGCTCAGTGTCCTTTCTTGTGATGACTGAACAAAAAGCGCCTCGCTTGCAGCCTTTCGTTGACACGGTTTCTCTAGCCCCATACTCTATTGGCCTTCAATTTAGTTGTCCACCATTCCCCGGAGGAAGGCGGATCCGTGATAACTATCACCTCAGTATCCCGATTCAGAGTGATTCATACTCGATTGCTGGCTTTCCCCTCCACCACCATGCTCGGATTCAAGAAGAGGAGCGACGAGGGTTCTGATGAGCCCCGCCATAACGGCGATGCAGACATCTCACCGGAGCCTGTGCACCAAACATCTTGGTTTGAGACGGCTCTCCCTGTCTTTGCCTGCGGTGCCGGCCTCTTTTCAGATGGTTACATTAACAACGTGAGAACCCTGATAGTGAAGACTCCATGCGCTACGGCTCCTCTAACGCATCGACCTAGGTTATTGGTTCGGTCAATACCACGCTCAAGAGGCAGTACCAGGATGTCTACACCAACTCAAACGCTTTCAAATATGTCTCCCATATTGCCTTTGCGGGTACTGTTATAGGGCAGCTGGTGTTCGGCTTCCTGGCTGACCATTGGTCTCGAACCAACACGTTGATGGTCTCCACTGTGATTCTCATCATATTCACTGCCTTGGCGGCTGGATCGTACTGGCACGGGGAAGCGGTGGGCATGTTCAACATGCTTACTGCTTGGCGCTTCTTCGTTGGCATCGGCATTGGAGGTATGTATTGCCAACTTCTTGCCCTTTGCTGGACCTGATACTGACACCTCGACAGGCGAATATCCGGCTGGCAGTGTCGGATGTGCCGAGTCTAGTGGCCAAATGAAGAAGGGCACTCGAAACCGATGGTTCATTCTCTTTACCAACTCCATGATTGACTTTGGATTCGTAATCGGTGCCTTTGTCCCTTGTCAGTGATTACCTGCCTTCACCGATGATGCCACTGACACTCTGTAGATGTGGTTGCAGCTGCGTCTCAGAATGGCCATTTTAGCGCTATCTGGCGAACGAGTTTGGGTGTTGGTGTTGTATTTCCCCTCGTCCTCTTCGTCATGCGTTTGAGACTCAAAGAGCCCGAAGAGTTCGCCCACGAGTCGATGAGACGCCAGACCCCCTACCGGCTTGTTTTGCGCTTCTATTGGTTCCGACTTCTTTGTGTTAGTCTGGTCTGGTTCCTCTACAATGTGAGTGTCTTCAACAGGATCAGTTACATCACGTTCAACTGACCGCCAATCAGTTCTCCTCCTACGCCTTTGGAATCTACTCATCCGACATTCTTTCTGGAATCCGTGGGGATAATGCACCCTTGACCACTGTCTTTGGCTGGAACACTGTTGTCAACATGTTCTATCTACCAGGTACTTTGCTCGGTGCCTTCGTTAGCGACTGGATTGGTCCTCGATACACACTTGCGCTCGGCGTCACACTGCAAGCCATCGTGGGATTCATCATGGCCGGTATTTACTCCAAGCTCTCAAGCAACATCGCGGCGTTTGCCGTCGTCTTTGGCATCTTCCAGGCCCTAGGCGAATTGGGACCCGGTAACAACATTGGACTGTTGGCAGCCAAGACTTCTGCGACTGGTGTTCGAGGGCGATACTACGGGATTGCGGCCGCTACTGGCAAGATTGGGGCTTTCGTTGGAACTTGGGTATTCCCGCACATTCAAGCTGCTGGCGGCAACAAGACCGAATCTGCGCAGTATCCGTTCTGGGTGTCGTCGAGTTTGTGCCTTCTGTCGGCTGCCATTGTGCTGTTTTGTATTCCTCACGTTGGTCAGGACACCATCGCCCTGGAGGATCAGCGGTTCCGCGAATATCTCCAGAGCCACGGTTGGGATACCACTCAGCTGGGTCATGATAACACGGGCGTAGAGGGAGGGACAGTAACAGATGGAAAAGACGAGGAGAAGTGAGACAAGCGAAGGCAAGATTACAACTTGATAGAGAAGTAGACTGAACACAGACACTGCCCTTAGGCCAGTGCTTACAACCAGCTTAAAGACCAGCCAACAAACTCGCAACTCACTCTTCCTCTTGATCAATAGCCACCCCACCCTCCACAGCCCTTGTGACGTTCCAATGGAGTAAATCCCGAGTAGCCACGGCGTCTTCCAGACTATCATGTCCCCTTCCCTTGGTTTGAATGGCTCTGTTGAGCCGCTGCAGCGAAAGACTCTTCAACGAAAGCCCATTCACCTTTCCAGAAGCGGTGCTCTCAACGATCTGGGTGTCAATCACCTTGGGGTGTATCCACCGCAAAGCATTGAGATCCTCTTTCGTAGCGTGTCCGATGACAATCGTGTCAGGGTTCACGAACTCCCAAATCTGCTCTCTCGCTTTATTTTTACCGAAAATGCATCGCCGAGCGCGTCGCGCAGCATACATTGACCTTGCCGTCACTCCCGAGAATCGTGTGTTGAAATGACACATCTTGACACTGGGCCAAACGAGTCTGTCGATGAGAATCTCGCCAGAGAAATGGTCAATCATAGTCATCCGGATCAGCTCCGAGTCTCCCGATTCAGCGACTCCCATTTCGCAGTCGATTACCACTGCTTCGCGGGTCTTTGACGTGGCTGTGGAAGACGGCGTTGCATGAAACTGCCAAAGGTCTGATAACTCATGTTGAGCGTACTGCCGAGGTTCGTGACTTTCATCTTGCTTGCACGGTGGCGCTGTAATATGCCCGCCGCAACAGGTCCAACTCTATGCGAACTTTAGTTGGAACTCGTTCGGGTAAGAGGTTGTGGAAGCTTGTGGAGAGTGAGCACCTTCTTGATGACTTCTCCGTCATGAAATTGGCAAACTGGGACGTTCTTTTGTGGCGTTTCCAAAGACATCTGTTCGATACCTAGTGAAATGTCTGCAGTAGCAGCCTCGGGTGCCGACACAGGCTCAACTCCTGCGGAAGCCTCATGCTGCAAATTTGTGGTGGACCTTGGCTTAGCAAGATCTCGCCGTTGCCGCTTCTGAATAACTTCAATGCTCAAGTTAGGCTTCATATGATATGGTAGCCTTGTTTCTCACCTCGGTTACACCGCCGGCATCGTCGCTTCATTTCCAGCTGTAGCTCGGACAATGACTCGATGATGTAGCCGCGTGATCCCAGACATTCTTGGGAATGCACAAGACTTTCCAAGGAGCTCACGTACTCCGAGGATGTTTCGATTGGGATGGCAGCGCTCATGTTGGGTAAGTGTCGTTTAGCGCGAGGCCAGCCAAGTTGGAAAGGGTTTGTAACCAGGGCTGCTTGACAATTAGTCCGGCTCCCTTATATTTCACTGTTGGTCTTACCTTTACCGAGGAGGACCTTGTACCTACTCTGGCCGCAGGCAGGTGCACATCTGACCGGTCAGGCAGAGGTGCATATCCGTCGGGCAATGAATCGCATATTGAAAGCAGTTGCTTGGCTCAGTAATAAGGGAATGCCAATCAACGCCTTTGGAGGGCATGGCCACGCATAATGGCTTGATACGGGAAGCCGCAGGTGGATGAGACATGGCACAATATTGGCCACGAGGCCACGAAGCATGTTATGACTGCATGGTTGAGGCCTCCTCCCCACATCTCACTGACGCGGGAGGCCGGACATGCTTGTGGCGGTGTCACTCTCATTTCTCTATACAGTTCTTAGCTACTTCAAGAGCAAGGTCTCATACACTGCTGCACAAGGGACATGTCTAGATTTGTCAATCCGCCGGACCTGCTAGGGTTAACTGGCAAATCTGCTCAGCGGCATGGCGTGGTCGGCCTCCCGCATCACCACGAGTCACGCCAAGCTGAGAGACTACATGCTTGAATCCGGCCTTGAACTATTCCTGCTGCGAGCACCATGAGCCCTGCATGTTTGGTTCGGGAATTGAAGCTTTTCGAGTGCAGCAATCTATAGCATCAATGCTTTGTTTTTTTAAGCTCCATTTCTGAGCTCCAAGATAGAATTACATTCCAATTTTAAACTTCCACCTCTGCCTCGTTGAACAAGGCTTGGATCCCACCCTGCTACGAACTAGATACTCATCGCGACGAGAAGTTTACACCTGTCTGGCCGCCCAAGCCGGCAGTTGGGTCGTCCAACAAACAATCATAACCAAAACAATAACATCGAAACATCCATATTGGAGGCTAGGTATCAAATACTCCACCGTGCTTCTTGTTCATATGCGCATAGCATTCAGCGCTTGTGTTAAAAGTAGCCAAACACACCCAGCATATATGAGTTCCACACCCGCGGCAGGTCATGTGGTTGCATCCGTCAATCTTCTCCATCGCCGTTTTGCACCTGGGACAGTCCTTGATTCCCAACTTCTTCTTGATCTTCTCCAGCGCCTCGTAGCCACCTGATGCGAGATCTCTGTTCGCGGCGCATGTAATGCCAGGATGCGGACTGTTGCAGGCGGTGCAGGTAGGGATCAAGCATTTAGTGCAGGTGAATATGGCGCCTGTAGAGTGTGCGGTGCTGTCAGCCGCGGTTCGGTAGATCTGACCACAGTCGGGAGTTGGGCAGTATCGGAAGTGGGCTGGATGGCGGCGGATGTATGAGGTAAAGGACCCTTCAAGAACGTCCTCGAAAGCTGCTGAAGATAGAAGCTCCTGGAGCTCTGAGACGCCGAGGATCTTTTCACAGCGACCTTCCCCGCCGAGGCAAGAAATGCGAAACTCGGCAGACCCCGAAGCCCCTGCCTGGCACAGGTTGGTAAAGCAGCCTACGCAGTAGACGTGGTTGCAAGACGTCCGGACCGGCTCTTCTGCTTCGGTCCAGCAGACTGAGCACTCCATCTGGGCATCTGGGAGCGTCGACACGGGTCCAATCTGCTTGCTGGCGATGATAGCCAAGGCCGCGGTGTAGTCTGCTTTGGATCCGTGGATGAGGATACGTTTGGGTGTTGACACGATGTCAATGGCCGCTTTGTCGTGTCCGAGACGTGATACAAGCGCCTTAAACCCGCCTCGACAAGCCCATTGAAATTCGGTCAAGTTGAGTTCAATGACATGACCGTCGGAAACACCTTGCTGTGTCAGTATCTCAAGTGCCTCCGTAGCTCTTCTGCAGCTTTCCTCTGGCCCAAAGAGTCGGAGTTGTGTTTTTCGTCTATCGCTCCTGATGACGACCCCATAGTCTTGCTCAACCTGCTTGAGCCCCCTATGAACGTCGCCATTCTTTCCGAGGTTTGCACTCCAGAGATCTGTCCCCTCCTTCCTCACCACCTCGCCATTGATGATGTGCTCAAGGACTTCCTTGGCTTGCGCTACCAGCTGGCTGTCCTCGCCCTCTAGTTTCAAGACGCGGTATCCTTTGTGGGGGGGATATACGACGAACTGGATATGCTGGTTCCTCCAGGGGGTTGTCCGCGACTCCAGACGCTCGCGTAGAGCATCGTGTATCCGAGTTGACACTTTGAATTTGGCCATCGTCATAAGCTGGACGGTCAGTCTGGCTGTTTTATTGAAAGACAAAAACGAGTTGTTGAGCGAGGACACTGCCTCTCTCGCATGCGACTCGTCGAAAAAACGCGCCTGAGCCTTGATACGCTTGCCCTTGGAGGCAGATACCTCCCACCATTCCAATGGCCCAAATTGGAGAAGCATTGACTTCACAATGGTGGTGGTGAGATCTGCATCGGCTCTGTAGCTCGGCTGCCCCATCTCAACATGACGAGGTCTGTCATACCCCGGGATGGCCTCGTAGATATCATGTTCTTTGGCAATGCCGGGCAAATCTGTCAGCGCCACCGTCCAAGCCACTGGATTCCACCGGTTTCCCTCTCCAGTTGGGTCACTAGCCTTGGTATTGCAGCCAAGCACTGTGTAGACCCCGGTGTTAAACTTCTCCTGAACCCTTCGCGCGATGTTCTCGGCTCCAAAGTTCAGCCACGCTATACAGGTTGGCCGATGCCAAGAGCAGTGTACTTTTCTGCAGTCGACACGATGGAGACTCGAGCCGGATGGCATTGGAGCGGCAATGGGGATTGCATCGATATGGGAGGTTGCGTTGTAGAGGTGAAGCTCGCTGCAAACCGTGTTGGCAAACATGGGGTCCTCGACAACGACATCGGCGGTGCAGTCAGCAGCATCTCTTTGTGTTATGAATCGCACATCATCTGTCGAAATAATGATGTTCATATTTGATAACAAGGCAGCCACGGACGCAGGAGAAGTCCCCTGTGGGAGCTTGCCGAGGCGGACGGCGGAGAAGTCGGAGGGAAGGGAAACCTTGGAAATCGCGGCGCCGTCTTCGAATTTGACCAACGCGCCTCCAAACTCGCGAGTAGAGTTGTCTTGGGGATGTACTTCCTGCGGTGAACAAACTCGTCAGTCACAAGTCAGACAAGGTACTCGAAAAGCCTACATCCAACGCCACTTCGTCCGGCTCCTGCTCGCATTCCCGTTCCACGTCATCCCTCCTGGAGTGCGCAAACGGACAGATGTCGCCATTTCTGCAGAACCCCCTTGAGAAGAACTGACAGGGAATCTGGGACCGCGCATCTATCCGAGGCTGTGGAACAAGGACAGGGTCAACTGCTGGCGATAGTTTCGGCGACTCGTGTGCGAACGGACAGGACTCTCCCTTGCTGCAATTGCCACCTGAATAGTATCGACAAGGGACCTTGAGACCCGATCTAGACACAGACACCGCGCTCAATGCCATATTAATTGATGGTGCGGAGTTGCCAGAGCCTTCATGTGCGAACTGGCAGGCATCTCCTTTGAAACAAGTCCCGCGAGCATGGTAACGACAAGGCGTTCGGGGTATTTGAAGACCGGCGTCGGTCGATGGCCTGCCCATTCCGATAGCGAGTTGGCTATTCATGCCAGACTGTGATGGTTGAGGTTGAGGAGTGAATGCTCGTGCGTTTGGAAATTGTAACTCGAACGTCTTTACTTCCTGCACACATCAGGCAATGCGGCCCTTTCAGGCATCAAGAACAGCTGGTCCAGATGAAAGATGCCTGCCAAGAATTGGCGTCCAATCAAAGGGAGCCACATCATTGCACCTGTGATACATGTTACACAGGCAGTCCTGGAGGGTTGTCGCTTTGTTGGACCCCTCCAAAAGGTCGAGATTTCACAGGCATCTTGCTTATTCCCTTGCCCAACACCACGTATTGGACGCATAAAAAGTCTCCCAAAATAAGTAGGACTTTTTTAGTAGCCAAAAGTTTACCGATCTTCAATATAATGCAACATAGGCACAGGACAACAACCCTGTTCAAGTCGCTACGATACACTCTAGAGGCTCAAGGGAACGTGTGTTAAACTTTTCACATGCCAGCTATGCTTTGGCGCCAGCAACCATGTCGTCCCCGATCAAGAAGCTAACAAAGTCGAGGACTTCTCGGACGGTTTTGAGGTTGGTCATGTTTTGCTTTTCCTCGTCGAAGCCAACCACCTCATCTTAGCCGTGGGAAGGCTCTTATTTAGCTGTGATCACTCGTTGTTTCGTTGCCAACTTCCATTAGCCCCCGTCCAAAGACTCTATGCAGTAGCCCTAAGGCGACACCCACGTTCAACACACAGACGACGGTCTTCTTGTAACTAGACCTGAATAGAGATTTGGGATCCTATTGGCGAGACTTTCACAATATTCTTCCGCAGCCTCACGAGACGAAGCCTGCAGTCTCCTTCACCTTTGTTGTTCTACTTTGTAAGGGTAGGCACTACTGCAGGTGCTCGTTATTCTCTTGGACGATTGTATTTATACATATTTTGTATTAACCGGATGCACTTGACAAGCAGTTCTTAAGTGTACTACCTGCCTTCTGTTTCTGGACATATGGTTGGTGCCCGCCCTGACGCCGCTGTAGCGTCGACGAAGAGCACAAGACGACCAAGGGCATCTACCACCAAATACAAGAGGACACCTGTTGGTGTTATCGCCGGGATGAAGACTCCTGCGCTACTTTCAGCAACAATATCGAAAGGTTTAAGGATCTATGTGGGAAACATGGCAAGGACTGGGGTTAGGCGGATAGATTTTGTTGACAATTCTCAGGGTATTCATAACTTGATCTGGATATCTTGGTAGCTTGCTATCGACGGGTTCAAATTTGAGCTTGGGGCATAAGACAACCCAAGGTAGTACACATGTAGAAACAGCCTGTCTCATGCTATTACTCCTTTCCTAGAATATCTACGAGATGCTGCTGCAGCGTGCTATTCCAAAGAGCCTTATTTTTATACTTGGCCACATCATCCGGGTAACTTCCAACACTCGTCTTCAAAGCTCGTGCAACCTCTAAATCCTTCGTAACTTCCGTGACGGGCGTAACATATGTCCTGATAGAGAAGAGAAGAGCCCTGGTCTTCGGTAGACGCTGGAGAGTCTGGCGTTCGACACGGAGATGGAGATCCTCGAGCTTGGGAGGGTTCTCCAGCTGCTCAAGCGTCAGGTTGTGGTGCGGATGACGATGGAACAAGTCTCCGGAGTCATCAATTGCGTAGTTGAATCGGCTTATAGCTGATTCTACCTTGAGACGCTGGAAGAACCGGTCCATTGCCTTGGCTAGTTTGGACTCATACTGCGGCACCTTGCCTGCGTGGATCTGCCAGATGCTGTGTCCCATTCTCTCCTCAACCTTGAAACCCGCTAATCACATGGTGAGCTACAAGCCAGATGTTTACCGTCTATATCAGCAGGAGGATACACATTGCTTACCTGGGAAACACACACCCCCTGCTCTGAGTGTCGACTCTCCAGTTGTAGGATCATTGTAGAGTAGGAAAAAGTCTTCAGTAGCAAGTAAACCCATAACCTCGAGTGGATGGTACTTTTCCCATGTTGATGCGTCGCGGCTCAAATCCCAGACATCCCCCGTCACTAAGTTGGCGATAATGTCGGATTGTTGCAACCGAAACATCGTAGGGTACCGTCGGACAAGCGTATCTTTTAGGAGGGTCAATGCTTCGAAAAGCCCATCCTCGCATCCGGGTAGATATGCCAAAACCTCTTCGCGATGCTCTTGGTAAAGACGCTTCTTCAAGTAATATTTCTCGAGGTAGGTTTCATCCAACTCGATCCAGTTCTCGACATCTGTCTGTTTCAGACCTGTTCAATGGACCAGCCATGTCAGTTCTGCTGTCTTGGGTACGAGGAGCATATTGGAATGAGTATTAAAGAATCTTCCTTACCCATTGTGACGTGATATGGGCCATTGTGCCAGGGTCGATATGGGATCTCTTTCTGTAGCCGCCAGTCAAACTGAGGCCTGACGGGCTTGATTCGAGATACATCGATAAACGAAGGCTCTGCATTTCGGTCTTGATGGACGCATAGACGTTAGCATCGAGAAGGCTCGTTTGAGTACATGTGCTTACCCTTCTTCTTGGCGCTGCTTGTGCCCCCGTCTCTTTGTTTCTTGATCGGTGCGGAGAAGCCAAGCCACCCCAATGCCCCCAGGATGAAGACTACGAGCAAAATGCCCAAGTACATAGCTTGCACTGCTAGACAATTGTATGATTTTGTTGTCTGGTGAAAGCTGGACACTCAATTGTGGTACAGGCACTGGATGTCAACCGTGTCTGGACCTGCGGCGGTGTTTTTGAGATCACGAATGGTCATTCCGGCTTTATGACATGTACCGCGAGTCCGTCCAAAGCACTTGGCCACGGAATCTCTCGGGGAACAATCCGGTGGCGTTACAGTGTTCGACCTCTCGCGCCGGAGGCCTGAGTATTATTAATGCCAGTGGCTTTCGCTCCGAGTAAGGGCTGCTTAACGTTACACAGGCTAAAGCCCGTTCGGCCCGAATATTATCGGTCTTGGCGATCTCAAAGATAGGGAGGAGGCAATGGCCGAGAACTTAGTCAACTGACCTTAGTTTGCCCCAAGCGAAGAACAGAATCTGTACTGGAAAGGGTTCCATCTTTGCAGGGTCTCGAAGCTTGTTACTGAAAGCATCTGGTATCACATTCTTGCTAGACTTCCAGTGTCGTGGACATGGTAACACTCATCTACTCTACGCAGCCTTGAGCGGTAACGTCGGGCACAGACAGCAGCAACCCAATCTCGTTGAAAGGGAATAGATGCTGGAATCACGGATGTTATCTTGACTCGGAAGAGATTAAACTATGACTACATTTTTAAATAGAGTCCTGGGGTTTTGACTGTAGTTTATTTGAGAGAACTTGTAGTCTCGTCGATTGTCAGTAGACCTCTCAGGACCAAAGGTCTACCTCCTCTTCTAGTCCAAGTTTGAAGGATACAGTACGCTATCAATACCAGAAAAGCCCTCCTTAATGGTCCTCGATGAAACAAACCGCGTCAGCAGACCTGCAGAACCCGCCTTATCATTTGTCCCGCTGGACCTGGAACCCCCGAATGGTTGATGGCCTGGCATAGCACCTGTACATTGATCGCTGTTGGTGAAACATCGTCAGCCATTGCTTCCACCGACTTGAAGACCAAGACTGGCAGAAACCTCTGCATGTGGTTCCACGAGACTTACTTGATGTAAAAGTTGCCGGCCGCGAACCTCAAAGCTTCTGTGGCTTCAATGATGGCCTGTCGGTCTTTTGCAAATACAGCCCCAGACAGCGCATACTCAGTTGTTTCGTCGATTATCTCAAATAGCTTGGGCCCAAACTCGGCGTCGTCGTAAATGTACAAGCACAGAAACGGGCCAAAGATTTCTTCGGACATGAAACGAGACTTTGCATCAGACGTTTCCACAATCGTCGGCCTGACATAGTATCCCTTTGAATCATCAGCGGTCCCCCCAGCCAGCAGGGTGATGTCGTCAGCAGCCTTTGCATCCTTGATATAGCGAGAAATGCGATCGAATGCAGATTGGCTGATAACGGGACCGACGAAATCAGTAAATTTGTCGCCCATGCTGAGGGCGTCGGTCTCGATACACAGCATCTCCTTGAACTCCTTGGCTAGGGAAGCAGGGACGTAGATGCGAGATAGAGCGCTGCATTTCTGTCCCTGATACTCGAAAGCTGCCCTAATCGTCTTGAGAACGGCATTTCTCAGATCCGCCGATGGATGAATGAGATGAAAGTTCTTTCCGCCTAACGAAAGCCGCAAGCTGCGATTAGCGACGATGACAAGCACCCCCATGATGATCTCTCGGGGCATTTTCTGATAGCGCTAGGGTTATCATGTCCACATACCTGTCTCTCCAACTAACCGAGGGTATGATTTCCAAAAGTTCATTTTCGACCCTATGGTTGCAGCAAGATCCCGGAAGACGGCTGTGCTACCGGTAAAATGAAGAGCGCTCATATCACGGCTCTGAAAGACCTGAGCGGTCACCTCCTTTGCGTCACCGGGTAAGAACTGAACCACACCAGCTGGAAGACCGGCTTCGATCATGATGTGGTTGAAGAGCCAACTGGAGTAGATGGCACCGGGGCTGGGCTTCCAAATAACGACGTTGCCCACGATGAGGGGAGCGAGAACCAAGTTCACCGCGAGCGCCGTGAAGTTGAAAGGCGAGACGGCGTAAACAAAGCCATCAAGGGGACGAACTTCAGAGCGGCTACGTGAGTTGAACAAGTCAGTGTTTTGGACTTTACGAGTGCCTGGTGAGTTGCCATCAGGGCACAACAGGATTTACTCACTTCCACACGCCAAGAGTGTTGAAGGGCGGTTGGTTCTTATATATTCCTTCTGCGAGCGATGGAAACATGGTGAGAAAATCAATCGACTAATTCCTTAGCCCTGCATCCACGCCTAGAAAGTAAGTGTGGCTGGAACGATCACTCACCTCGGCAACACAGTCGATATCAGCCTGGTAGGCATTCTTCCCTTGGCCAAGCATGGTCGCCACCATCATGCGGTTTCTGTACGGTCCACGGATGAGGGTAGCCGCGCGATAAAAGATTGCGGCACGATCATGGAGAGATGTCCTCAACCACAATTTCTTGGCCTCTAGCGCTCCATGAATGGCCTTGTCCACCAACTCTGGGGTAGCGTGTGAGTATTTTGCCAGGGTCAACCCATGTTCAAAGGGCAGATTTTGAGTCTCTCTCGGAGTATTCACAACCTACATTGTATCAGCGTTGATTCAGTCGCATTCAGCAAGAGGTAAGAGAACATACATCTTCTCCATTGACGTTTGGATGGACCTCAAATGGCATCTCTCGTTTCACTGAAGCTATCGCCTCGATGAGCGAGGCCCGGTCGGTCGTGCCAGGGGCATATGAGACCTAAAGATGAACTCAGGGTCAGCCCCGTCAGGATGATGACAGACGATGTAGTTGATCAGCTCGTATTGATGATGGGGTGTGGTAGCTTACAAAATCTTCATTGCGTAGGGCTGGCAAGCTGAAAGAGCCTAGAACTGCGCTATGGGCCATGATAGCTATGGTGACAGTGGAAAAGTACTACCGACGACGAGTAGGGCTTGCGTGACAAATGATGGGCAGAGGGTAAGCTTCAATGATTAATTAACCGGAATTGTTACAGAAATGTAAATGCAATAAATGTAATAAACGACCAGCGCCGCGATGCTCCAGTAGCACTAACTGGTTCTTCGGCGCGAAAAGTTCGCGGGCGAGGTCTTCAGTCATCCACGCCCATGTCATTGGACTAACCTTTTCAGGATGCCGAGTGAGCGTCTAGGCCTTCCTCTACTTAATTGGTGAAAGGAGCAAACACATCAATCCAATTGCAATTCGGTAGCCACAGAAACTCTCACGCCAACAACATGACGACATCAGCTGATTCCGTTCTTTTCCACCGCTCTGTTGAAAAAACATATCCAGCCGCAGTGGGCGGCCAAGGCGTCTACATCCTGACAGCTGATGGCCGCAAAGTCCTTGACGGCAGCAGTGGTGCGGCAGTCTCGTGCCTTGGGCACGGAAATCAGGAGGTCATCAATGCCATTTGCGAGCAAGCACAGACACTGGCTTTTGCTCACACATCCTTCTTCACATCAGATCCAGCCGAGGAGCTCGGCAGGCTGATCCTGGAGAAAAGCAAGCACGCATTCGACAAGGTCCTTTTCTTGACGTCAGGATCCGAGGCAGTTGAGTCTGCTCTTAAACTGGCCCGCCAGTACCACATCTATAATGGACAAGATGAGCGAGTCAACTTCATTGGCAGGCATCACTCGTACCATGGAAACACTCTTGGGGCCCTTGCGGCGGGCAATAACCCGGCCAGACGCACCAGTTTCGACCCCATCCTAGGTTCAACGTTTCACCATGTTAGCCGATGCTTCTACGACGCCGACGGACAGCATCAGGCTGAGGAAGTCTATGAGAACCAGCTGATTGCCGAGCTCGAGGATAAGATCAACCAACTAGGTCCCAAGACCGTAGCTGCTGTCATCGTCGAGCCAGTCGTGGGCGCTACACTTGGATCCGTGCCGGCGACGGCCCATTATCTGCCCAAGCTCTCGCAGCTTTGCGCCCGTTACGGAATCTTGACAATCTTTGACGAGGTCATGTGCGGAATGGGACGCATTGGAAGTTATCACGCCTGGCAGAGCCTGGGCGGTGTTGCCCCTGATATCCAAACAATTGGAAAAGGACTGGGAGCCGGCTACCAACCCCTCTCAGCCATCCTCCTGAGAAAGCGAGTATTCGACATCTTCCAAGAGCACTCGAAAGGGCAAAAAGCCTTCCTCAGCGGCCACACGTTCCAGGGCCACGCCATGGCCTGCGCCGGGGCGCTGACCGTGCAGACAATACTCTTCCGTGACAATCTGATATCCCAGTGCAAGCAGCTAGGGCAAGACTTGCACGACGCTCTGCAGGCAGACCTGCCCGCAGAGTGGAAACAACAAGGTGGTGGTCTCAGAGGCTTGGGCCTTTTTCGAACTGTAGACTTTGGTGCTATGCGGCATCGGTACGGCGGGCCTCTAGCGAGCGAAGTCTCGCGTCGGTCATTCTATCTAGGCGCAGCAGTCTACACGTGTTCGCCGGCTGTTGACGCTATTTTGATTTGTCCACCTTTCATTGCTAGCCCGCAAGAAATCCAAATACTTGTCCAAACTTTTGTTCAAGCTCTCGGCGATGTCTTGACCACGCGAGCATGAGGGCCGTCGAGCGCAGATTAATATACCAAAGTCGGACCAGATAAAACAAATATGGCTATCAAAAACTGCGCGAGTAGAGGTCTCATTTAGGTTAGCATAATGTACATGTCCTTCTCGCGCATAACTTGTCTCCAATCCACACTGCCGAGTTCCAACTGAAGCCCATCCTGATTTTGCTTGGGGAACGACTGGCGGTCCGTCCTCCGCCAGACTTCCATCACCAGAGACGTGGCCTGAGCGATGTTGCCTATGCCATGGCGTTTTGCCCGTTCGAGCCAGATGAGAGCTCGATGTCTCAAGTCAGTATCGATCGCTTCCACGGCGGCAATAAACCCCGGCCACAAGGTGTTCGCCACGGCTGTTGTTCGAGACAGTGCGTCTATGTTCTCGAGATGGTCTAAAGCTTTGGACACCAACTCTTGTCCCGTCGGGCGTTGTCTCTCGCGCGAACTCGACCTCACGTTGGGGTGTATCTGCGAACCACCTTTACACAAGGCTCTTCGGAAAAACAGGGCTGCGCTACAATGGAAGGCCAGAATATGGTTCTCTTTCATCACGTGGGCGATGTAGTCCAAGGTAGGTTGCTGGAAACCCGCGTCCGGCGAGGCATGGTCCACCAAGAGCTTCGCATCATCCAACGTGTCAAAGATGTCGGCTTCTAATCTGACCAACGTCGGGACATGCTCCATGGGCCAAGGCGCATCTGTGGCCAGTTCGGATTTAAGTCTGGACAGTTCGATGGTCTGGTTCAGAGACTGCAGCGTTCTCATGGAGACACCAAAGGTGATGTCAAGTGTGTAGTTTTCGCTCGACAAAGGCATCATGACTGCTCGAGACTCGTCCTCGGTGTTCAATGTGGACGTCGTGAAGGGAGTTCTTGCACAGTCAGCATCTTGAGCTGACCCCTCTGTCTGGACTTTTGTAAGATCTGGTCGGCCAGACGTAGATGCAACGATCTGCAAACACCTGAATATCTGTAGCAGGGTCTGAGATGTGGGATCTGATAGCCACCAGTTCAAACCGCCTGTTGTCTGAATGACGCGCTTACACAGCTGCAGGTGCTCGTACCCATCTCCATTAGTCGCTCCACTAAAGACCTTTTAACCAGTCAGTAACATATCAAATGGAAAACCCAGGATACTGTGGGATTTTCGGCAGGGCAAACACACCTCTGCTGTCGTCAGCGTCAAAGCCGCCGCCATTAAAGCTTGTCTCGCAGACTTATCATCGCCCACTTCCATAGAAACGTCTCTCGAATCGAGAAGAGATCGTAGCATCGTAGCAGCTCTTTTATTGTACTCCCATCCTTGCTTTAGATCAGAAGGTCTGCTGGCCGAGCCAAGATAAGACCTGTTGAAGGCTGCAACAGCAAGTATGGCGTAGAGCAGAGTCTGTTGCGGCAGACTGTACGGCTCTTTCAGCGCTAGTGGGAGGTAGACTTGAAGCCACGGGTTGCGCTCAGGAGCGGACATGGGCATCATCAGCTGGCATACATGAGTGCGATAGTGTTCTAGAAGCCTGCGAGTCACATCGGACGCGACTAGGCGATTGAAGGAAGATGACGATGCCGCAGGTTCCTCATCAAGGCCAATGACTTGATCTGTGTGGTTTGCAGGCTCATCGTCAATGGCGGGCTCGTGAGGATTAGGTAGCTGGTTCGGTCCTTGGCTACCTTCGTGCTCGGAAGAGTCCGACCGGCGTTCGGGAGACTCTGACTGATTGAAAGCGCTCATCAGATCTCCCAAAGACTCCCAAGGAACCAATTCGCCCTCTCTGATCTGGTCGCTCAGCGCGTCTTGAAACCTGCTCGATAGAGAGAAGTCGGCCAAGGGGTCGATTCGTGTCCAGTCGAGAACTTCTTGGGCGGATGGGAAGACGCTCCCCACGATGCTTGCATCGCCGTACCCATCGCAGGCGTAGAGACGAGACCTCTCGCAGTTGGAGCATCTCGGGCGTCGCTCATCGCACTGGAGACAAGTTGAGCTAGGTATGTCGCGGGCGACACAGCAAGTTGGAGAGCCATACCTTGATTTTACGCATTCGACACGTGCCGCAGCCCTGTTTGAAGTCATTCAGCACGCCCTAATTTCTACGTTTGGGAGACTGCGCGCATACGGAGTAAATCTTTCCACCCCTTCGACGCTTCCGTGGTGGTTCGGTTGGTTGTGAATCAACAAGTATCCGATGGACTTGGGCACCGGCGGGATGGGGTCCCAGTGGAGAATGACTCGACTGGTTCATGTCTTGTTCTCCTGCAGTAGCTGTAAGATCCATATGCGCAGGGGTACATATGCAGCGGAATTAAGAGGGCCGTGAAGTGATGATGCTCAGGGCAGGACGGGAAGATGGAGGGAATGGATGAGGGAGTCAATGGGGTCTTCTCTGGCTTTGTCTAGCCTAAAATAGCCAAGGATGCGGGGTAGTGATTGGGGCTTATTACTCTACAGGTACAAAGTAGATGGTACAGGATATATCTACTCTGTACAACCTCCTTATTACTGCTTGCTTATGGAGGCAACGGGTTCTTACTGTTATCAACGCGCACCTACTACCACTACTGCTACTACTACTGTCTTGTCTGACTTTGATTCCTCACGTGAGTGAGACTCACCTAGTTACCATGAGACCAATAGCTAGCCAGCAGCTATCTCCCGCGGTGTATTCCCGTGTGTACCTACTCCAGTGGGGTAATCCAGTAGTGTGATGATCCAAGTAGCTGACCCTGATAAGAGACACCTCATTTTACACCTGAATCCCGCCGGGTCCAGAAGTCTCCAGGATCCCATCAGTTAAGAACCACTCCCTTTGCCCCGGATCCCAGCCATGGTTGCCATCGTGCGGGGAGCATTCAAGTCTAGTCCTATCAAGGTTAACTGCTGTTGTCAAGAGCATCACCTCCGCAGATTAGCGCCTGGCCACAGGTAATAAAGCCCGGGGTAATGCTCATACAGGTTGACTTCGCGCCGATAACCGGGTACAGGCATGACAGAGCGTGAAACTACCCCGCGAAATGCAACTCCATTTCTCTTGTTAGATCCTCGGGTTTCTTCCTTGCTGTCGTCATTTGCTTCCGCCCAGCGGTAGCGGTTTTCCAGGTGCCAAGGGTTAAAGTCCGCGAGTCACGGCGCTCACTATCTAACGTTAGCAACGCGCAAACTTCGCGCCGAAGTGGGCGCTAATAACCCCAATCGCAGAGCCACTATCTATGCCTGGAGCCCTGGAGATGATAAAGACTGGACGTGTCATTAATAACACTCCACAATATGCCTGCTGCGATTGATTGGAGTTGAGTCAAGTCTCTCTTCACATTCGTCCTCTGGCTTCCGAGCTGCAGCATCCTTTTGCCTTCTGAGAACGACGCTTTCAACTCACCGTGGATCAACGCCGAAGCCATGGATCCTAAAACCGATGCCCCCCAAAAAGGTGCAGCCATGACCACCAATGTCTCCAAGGACAATGGCAGCATGGCCGATATCAACCCAACCGAGAGCAATGCCGTGGGTCACACCATAGCCATCAACACCGGGGCTCATCTTCAGCGTCGACTAAATAACCGCCAAATCCAACTCTTCGCCATTGGCGGCACCATCGGCCAGGCCGTCTTCGTTTCGCTGGGCACTCCGCTTGCCAAAGGCGGGCCTGGAAGCCTCTTCGTGAGCTATGTGCTATACTCTCTCATCATGGGCATGGTTGTCAATTGTGAAGCCGAGATGGTCACCTTCATGCCAGTTCCAGGAGCCCTCATCCAACACGCCGGCAAGTGGGTAGACGAGGCATTTGGCTTCATGGTCGGTTGGAATTACTTCCTCTGGTTTGCCCTTACAATTCCATTTGAGCTCGTGGCCGCAAGTTTGGTCATGAATTTCTGGCGCGATGACATCCCAGTAGCGGCTGTCATTTGCTCCATGATCGTGTTTTACACGTGAGTCTTTCCACGCCTCGTGCATCTCTTCGCCGAGGCCCGCCATCTCCTGAATATGGTCAGCAACTGACTGCTCGTGTCTCTTTCCAGGCTGCTCAACTTGGTGGCTGTCAACTGGTTCGGCGAGTTCGAGTTCTGGATGTCCTTGGGCAAGGTTCTCTTGATCTTCATGGTCTTTGGCTTCACATTCGTCACCATGGTTGGGGGCAATCCTCGTCACGACGCCTACGGTTTTCGGTATTGGAAAAATCCGGTATGACCACTCACTTAATGTGGGCTTACATAGGCTGACTGTCTTGCAAATAGGGCTCCTTTCTCGAGTATAGCAACACAGGATCGCTTGGTCAATTTCGCGGCTTCCTCGCCTGCTTTTACAATGCCAGCTTTGTCATCGTTGGCCCAGAGTCCATCTCTGCCATCGCTGGCGAGGCCATTAATCCCCGGTCCACCATCAAGAACGCCTTCAAAACCATGTACCTGCGATTCTTCATCTTCTTTGTTGGCTCAGCCCTGTGCATCGGCATCGTCATCGCCGCCAACGACCCCAGCCTAACGGCCATCCTGGACGGAACCTCGAGTGCTGGTGAATCTGCTGCAGGGTCGCCATATGTCATTGCAGCTTCCAACCTCGGCATTTCCGTCTTCCCAAGTGTGGTCAACACGCTTCTTCTGACCAGTATCATCTCGGCCGGCAACAACTACGTATTTGCTGCGT
Source organism: Fusarium cyanostomum (assembly GCA_014824385.1). Classification (NCBI taxonomy): domain Eukaryota; kingdom Fungi; phylum Ascomycota; class Sordariomycetes; order Hypocreales; family Nectriaceae; genus Fusarium; species Fusarium cyanostomum. Next base: position 18,011 of record JABCKW010000003.1, on the reverse strand, counting down.
CTCGTGGCCTGTACGGAATGGCCGAACGTGGTTTTGCGCCCAGGTTCCTCCTCAAGCTGATGAAGAACGGCGTGCCAATTTACTGTCTCGGTATTACGCTGCTATTCTGCGCTGTCGCTTTTCTGCAACTTGACTCCACCACGGTCGAGGTTTATAATTGGTAAGTCAGTTGGACCCAGGACCCTGACACAAGATTCTAATGTTCCACTTTCAGGCTGGTTTCGCTTTCCACTGCCGCCGGCCTCATCACGTTTCTCGCCATGACCGTTACCTACATATTCTTCCACCGGGCTCTAGAAGCCCAAGGCTATGATAGGTCTACGTTGCCATACCGCGGATGGGGCCAGCCCTACATGGCCTATGTCTCGACGGCACTCCTGGTCATCATCATCTTCACCTTCGGTTACGAGTCATTTGTCCCTTCCTGGAGCGTTTCGACATTCTTCAGCAACTATACTTTCCTCATCTTGGCGCCGTTGACCTATACCTTTTGGAAATTGCTCAAGCGAACCAAATTCGTCAAGCCGCAAGACGCCGACCTCGTTTGGGAACGCCCTGAAATTGACGCTCACGAGGCAACAATCACCGAACCCGCAGTCGGCCTTTGGCGAGAGATGGGGCAAACACTTCGTCTTGCAAAGACTGGAGCCAAGATTGAAAGCCCCGAGTGACCAGTTACGGGGTTTACTGTGTATATTAAATATCCCTTTTTAACCTTGAGAATCTGGCATCGCTGTAGGATTGTCATTATCATAGTTTGTAACTTTTTGCATTCGAGATCACCGCCGTAAGGTCTTTCAGTTGTGCAGAAACGTTGTCCTCTCAAGTTCGTGCTGCGACCATCACCTTTACGCCAGTAGTCGACAGCTCAAGGAATGAAACAGTCAACACTTGAAAGGGCGTCCCCTGCGACAGGGTCATCACACAACCCTTTTTCATAGGTCAAAATCCAATATTCACACGTGTTAGAACGCCCAAGTAGAAACAGAATCTTAATCGCAACTTATCTCCCAGTCATAATGCTGGGGTTCATGTCAAGAGAGTACGTGTACAACATCATCGTTTATTTATTATACTACAGTTCAAGACAGGCTACATCTGGGACTCCCTCAGCATCAATCGCAGCTCCCACACCAGTCGACGCAAGGTAATCAATCACCGAGGCTTCTCTCGTAAACTGGCGCTTCCGCAGTCTCTCTTCGGTGATGAGATATTCTCGCGGAAACCAGTCCGGCGGCTCCTTGCCAAGCACCATGCTAGCCAGTGCTTGACCACAAGTCAACCCGTTTGTCATACCATACTGGTTCCATCCGCCTGCAATCCATTCTCCTGCCCCAGGCCGGCCTGTCATGTCGGCTGGAAGTTTGCCTACAAAAGGCAAGGTATCGCCGGTTAGGGCTACTATGCCAGTCCAGATGCCGCGAATCTGGGGCTGTTTCGGCACCACCTTTTCTGTAAAGACCTGCGTCAACATGGTTTCGAGATCTGCTCGGCCTTGCACACTGATGACTGAGTCGTCCGAGGCGATCACCTCTTCTGGTCGACGATCCTCTCCGCCAATCCAAAACTCGCCCTTGGGCTTGTTTTGCAGGCCATACACCCAGCCCAGCCGGACGGTGCCAGTTTGCTGATTGTACTTGGGCTCTTCCAGGAAGGTCCAGGAGACTTGATCGCTCCGGTTGGGCATCTTGTCTCCAGCGTCCTGGGCCGACATTGCCTCTCGCATGGGCCAGATCTTCCCCCTTAGGCGGGGCAGCAAGTGTCCTGTGTGCCCATTTGTACAGTGAATGACAGTAGTCGCTCTCATGATGCCCCTTGGAGTCACAAGCATGTAGGGATGCTGCGGGTCGGACTTGTCGTCGTAGAGAATTGTTGTGACAGGTGTATGAGTCTCGATGGCAAATCGCGCTGGAAACTGATCACGCAGACGCCTGAACACGCCAGTAACCAATCTATAAGGCCAGCAGACACCAGCAGGGAAGGAAATGCCTCCATGAGCTCCTTTCACGCTCCATTCCTAAGACCCATATCAGCATTGAGCAAGTGACAATAAGCAGGATGCAGGTACTAACTGTCCCAAGTTCCTCCTTGGTGAGGTAGTTGAAGAGTCCTCTCTCTTCTGGAAGATGCTTTTCGTAGAATTTGGCATCCTCCTGTGCCTTAGTCCACGAAGGCTGGTCCATGTAGGCGGCAATCTTGGTCACTCTCCGTGCGTCGGCCTCAGTTGCAAGCTGCTCGTCATAAGCTGTAGCGAGTGCGTGCATCTCGTCAAGAGTACGGTTCGCAAGGCGGGCAATCTTTATGGCAACATCAAGCCCGAAATCTTGGACAAGCTGTACAAATCGACTGGCATATGGCTTGACAAGCTGGCCTCCATTGCGGCCGGTAGCGCCACTGCAAAGTCCTCGAGCCTCCAGGACTGTGACAGATGAATCGCCTGCGGCTGGGTGATGCAGTAACGACTTGGCCACGCCACAACCGGCGATGCCTGACCCGATAACGGCGTAATCAGTCGTGGAAGGAAAAGTCTCAGACTGAGTATAGCCGACCTCTGCATGGTGCGGGATCTGCCAAGATGAGACTGTACCATTGGTCTGGGGGATCCCGGGATCACTCTCCATTTGGGCGGCAATTGTTATGCCAATGGGGCTTTCCAGCCATCTTGTTGTATTGGATTTGTCCATTATTCATAAATGTGATGATTGGACGCTGCCCGCGTTAGCAAGGATCAGCGTCGCCGGCAACGCAACTCACCTTTGGCTGTGACTGAAGGTTGAACCAAGCGTGTGACTGCCGTATCTAGAAAGGGTCATGCACTTGTATGAGCTGTATGCCTCAAACCAAACCAGTTAGAAAGCATAGATATAGCAGGCTGAAAGATCGTGACTGGCAGCAAGTCTATCCACCCTTGATCACCAGACAAAGCTACATTAGCCGAAAGTTCGGCCCGATGATGGAGTCAAGCAAAGTATGCGGGGTAATTTAATCCATCTCGGACTCCCTTCGAGCGATAGTCGCGCCGAAAGTTTACTAAGATGGACTAGGGTAGGCTGTAAAAGAGATCTCGAGCTACTTGTGGGACTTCACAACGCGTGACGTCTATGAATATAGTACACGTCGATGGGAAAGGCGTGCTCAATAAGTATCTGGCTTACCACCGGCACTGTCTGATAAACCCAGATTCAACTTGGTCCCAGAGGTGCTTAGCTGACGCATGTTGGAGTCAGATAGATTAGAAGCATTGGAGCGGTGATAAGAGGTTGTAGTTAGAGCTTACATATGTCTACACCAATGTAATAGCTTCAGTATACGCACTCTGCTGAGCACTAGATAGAAGTCTACGATCAGGACGTGGGCGTGGGCGCGGGCAAGAAGCCTTTGTCAATGGTAACTAATGTGTTGCGTAGCATTGGGCCGATTAAGATGCCTCTATTGTGTAACATAGATATTGTGTTCTTTGCTATTGTGGCCCTCTTAGGAGACCCCCAAAAGGAATGAGAAAACAGCAAGTATATATAGGGTTTCGATGTTGAAGGAGTAGCCGAGCAGATGTTTAACGCGTTTTCCCAACTGCGAATTAAATAATATTATGGGACAAACCAAGATTGTGGTTGCTACAGTAGTAGTCTTAGCTTTCGGCCTCAATTGGCCACAGTACTCCTACGGTGTTCATTGACGGAATCCGGACTTGTCTCCCTGTGACAGACTCTCTTGGTCTCTTCGACTTGACTCAAACTCTCCAAGTGTCCTGAAGGCGGTCGAATCCCGCACTTCCGTCTTCCAAGCCCACAGGTTTGTACCCAAGATGAGTTTTCCATCCAAGAATATGAGGCAAGAAAATCAGCCCGAGCAGTAGGCTTGGGAATAATGCGGTTAGAATCAATTCGATGATTGAGTTGAGTGTCCCCTTGTGAGATTCAATGCATATACTGATATGGTATGCACACTCAACCTCTGCGGTCCCCCCTTTTTGCACACTGACGCGACCACGGAAGCCATCAAAGTCAAGCCTCGTCTGCCAGTGTTTCCGTCGAAATAGTCTAAACGGACCAAGATCTGTGGACCTGTGTCGCTCGCCCAGAAGGCCATGCTGTTTCCACATGTTTCTCTTCTCAACCACACACACACGGTCGAGACTCAGGGTTTGTGATTCGCCGATATTCATGGCTCTCAGATACAGGGCTACTCCCCAATCGTTTTGAGAGAATAGCAGGCGAGCCGCAAATCCTTTATTGGGATCATCTCGACGGATTCCTTGCCATACGGGGTCGAAGTTGGCATTGGTTCCGGCAAATTCTGTGGGTAGTTGGAAGTCAACAAAATCCCCAGATGTAGAGAATATACTGTTTTTGCCATGAAGCACGAATGAATGTTCGACGATGATATCAAACTCGGGTCTAGGAAGTCTCTTTGGGATCATAGGCTGTTCCTTCAACACGGGCAGTCTTCCATTCTTCGCTCGACGATCCCAATACCCACTGAGCATGCCTAATGGCCAAAGTCCAAAGGTCCGACGGATGGGCAAACCAATTGCCGGGGCTTCTGTACCTTTACGGCAATAGATGGCAAGATCGGGGATGTACTCGACGGGAATGCATATATAGTGGCTCATCCTCCTAAGATCGCGGGCCTGAAGTCGGACGTATCGCCATGAACCACATGGCGGGGTGATAGGGCACTCGTCAAAGCTTCTCAACAGAACACTTGTGTTTGTCGTCTCAATTCGATGGCCTTCCTCTGGGAACGCGATGACTGAGGCTGAGGCTGAGAAGCTTCGGGGTGAATTGGCGAGTAGTCCGCAACGCCTATCAGTTTGGCTGCTAGGCCTATCCTGTTGGGAAACATTCTCCGTGGCTTCGTGACACCACGCAAAGATGGACTCGTCGTTTGATTTCTTGAGGATCTCCTCCTGCAGTCGGATGAACGCTTTATCTCCTTCTCCGTATAGGAGAGGCATACTAATGTCGAATATTCCCAAGAGACAGTAAGCTATGTCCTCTCGACGCTTAGTTGTGCGTCTTGATGCCCAAGACATCCTCTGCGCGATGCTTGCTGTGCGCACGTCTTCTCCGGTGAGGTAAGCAACATGAATTAGTGTGATTTTCGACAGTTGCTGAGCCAGAGATTCTCTCGTGCCCAAGAAAGTCCATGAACGAGAAAAGAATCGAATCTTCTGCGGAGCCAAGAGCTCTTGCAACGTCCAGCCACGGGTAAACCACCGTGACATCTCAAGATGTCTCAACTCCTTGGCACTCAAAATAGACGAGCTAGAATCTCCGTCGCATCGTTGAGATTGATCGACTTCAACATCTGCAAGATAGGCGTAACATATCTCCGAGTCCCTGTACCAGGCAAACATGGAATTGATGGCCTCGCAAAGCTCGGCGCTGCTGCGCTTGTCAATGCAACAGGTGTCAACCCATAGATACTGCAGACCGTCTCCCCGGGCTTGGTCTTGGGCGGCGATATTTTTGGTATAGCCACCTTTTGACTTTGCCCTTGATTTATCGTGCCACTCACAAAAGTCAACCTCGGCATTGCCCCAAGTATGTGAGAGGATGGCATATCGAGGAATGTCGGAATCGAGGAACTCCTCGATTGTAGAAGTCTCCACATTGATTAGACGCATCACAAGATGCGTCCGTTCTGACGAGAGCAATGGAGGGGGTGAAAGTGAGAACGCTCGAGGAATGGCGATAGTGCGTCAAGACCAAAGAAGCCAAACATTAAGGATGATGGGAGAAATTGAGGTAGCCGGCGTCAAGCCTTACATCTTGGTGTGTGCCTTATGTTAGAGAATGCCTAAACGAGGCTAAGCACACCTGCTATCATTGGCCCACCTACACTCAGCCACGACTGTTGTTACGTTTTCAGCCGATCCATGAACTGACTTTAGTGCTGCCCGCCCGAAGGACGAGGCCTAACGAGAATGGTAACCGTCCCATGACAATTCGAAAAGTAATGACACCAACGGCCCAGATATCGACTGTGACGGAAAAGGTACGGTTTCCCGCTAACTCAAGATCTGGGCAACAGGAGGTCCTGTAGTTCAGTTGGGAGATACGGTTCCGTGCCGGTTATTGTGCGTAGAGCTGTCAACCCGGTTTGTTTGCTGGTACCGAAGTCGGAAATCTTAAACCCGCCAGCTCGGCCCTGTATGCTGCAAAAGAACATACTAGACCTATAAAGGCTCCTGTTGGATAGGCCTAATCTCTGGGTGACAAATAGGGTGGAGGGTTCGGTTGAGGAACTTACATTTCGCTTCAAACCGAGGCGAGTGAAGTTGCTACGGTGCATGGAAGCAAGCCCTGGCAACATTTGCTGGATAAATCTCCTAGCTTCGGCCTCTGAGATGGAGGCTTCGAGATACGACTGCAAGTTGCCCAAAGGCAGATACGCGATAGCGATGAAGATTGCACTTTGGGCATAGTACCAGCTAAAAGATCGAACGAAACAATCCCGATGCTACTGAATTAAGTAAGAGACCACTCGCTTGAAAAACTAACTAATATTATTGTCGTATATGCTCATGTGAAAATTTGATAATGGCCAAGAGCTCTCTCGAGAAGATCTTAGCCTCAGCCATGGACAGCGCATATCTCATCCGGATCCTCTTCACGACCCAGGTGGGTAGGGATGCATGAAGCTGATGCCCGACGGGAACTGCTGTCAATGCCTGACCATGTTTCGGTATAGAATGCCTGACAAGCATTCGTACACCATTATCATGTGAGCGTGGTACTGTTGAAACTGAAGTGGGCATTGAATCAGTTGCAACGTTGGGAGGGTTGGCCGTCACCAAAATCTATATTTCTTACTCTAGACTGGTAATATCGCCAAACGGGCGTGGTAAAAGCGGTATGTCTTGTCTCTATATCATACTCTCACAGCTTAATCGGACCGTAAGTCGGATTGCTTGGCTGTCTTAACCCTATCCTCCAGATGGGCCTGCCTCCTCGGAGCATATGATACCGCTACTACAGTTTCTTAAATGCCGCCATTGAACCTGCCGTCACAGAAATGATCACCCCTGAACGTGCGACCCACAGCCGTATCAATAGCATTTTTCCATTCCACAGGCCTGTTCCCTTCACGTTTGAATCCATAACCAGACAGGCCGCATTTTCCGGTGACCGCGGTATGATACTCAATTACCTTGCTGGCTGGCAGAATCTGTGCGTCATAGCAGCAGAAAAAGGAGACGTAATCCCCGATGAAGACCTGTTTCACCTGTGTTAGCCTTTGGCCCTGCGAAGTGTTCGTGCGTTACTAACCCATCCCCAGGCATTTTGGCCATATCTTCCATGAGCGTCTGCGTTACTTGCTAGCTGTCTGTTGGCCTGGTCCATGATGCCAGTATCCCCCCCACTCCTGCCGCTACAGGTTATACCAGCACGCTTGCTCAGCCCACGTCCAGCAATCTTGCCCGAAGCTACCTCTTCAGTAGTGGTAAGATTGAACTCGCTGACTGGGATGAACTGAATATCGGCTTCGCCGTTGTCATCGAAAACGGCGAGGTAGAAGCCATCGCCTAGGTCGCCGGTGTTGCGGATCTTGAGGCCAGACCCGGACCAGGAAGTAAGTGAATCGGCGGGCATACCGAGAATGGCAGTGGCGAGTAGAGCGATGATAGTGAAGAGCTTCATATTGTTGACTGGGAAGATGCTGGAGAAGAGACTTGCTGATGTATTGGTGGTCATCTGTGGCGATGCTGAGATGAATATTCTATGTTGGGTGGGCGTGTCGAGGCATCTTTATACTGAACAAAGCCCATTTAGACCCATGGCATTCAAAGGGATGCTGGGTCCCTACTTAGCAATTTGCTTAGGAAATCCTGCAAGTGAAGGAATATCCAGTTCTAACTCTATTGCGTATACTCCGAAGTGGTCGGATTTTGTGCTCGTATTCTTCCACTGATCCCTACGCTCGTTGATACCGAAGTCGTGTTAACTCCCCCCCAGCTTCTCTCGGGCATTATGCCCTGACTCTTCCTATTTTATTCTGCAAAGGCTTAGCATAACACCCTGCGGATAGGGACCTGTGAAAAAGACTAAAGATGCGGTGTCAGGTACTTCCGGATCTTGCCTAGTCGATACGAAGACCTCGGAGCTTGATTTGCCTGTCCTTCTGTCCAACAAAGTCGATTATTCTGTCGCGATAAGGAAGGCCAGTCCTCCTGAGCTGCTTTGTAGTAGGCGTTGTAGGTGAGCCAGTCCCGGCTTAAGACCCCCCAAGAGGATGTGGAAGGCTTACTTCGTCATGGTATTGACCTCTCGTCGCACGGTCGGGGAAGGAAAAACGTCGGGGCTCATAATCCCTGGCGCCCATTTCATACCAGACAAACTTGGGAAATCGCCGAATCGAAGACGTTGCAGCAAGTCTCGGGAAACTGTCTACTTGACTAGGTACACAGCGAGCCATGCATGTCACGTATATGCACAGTAACACGTAGTTAAGCGCAGTACAGTACAGCCTCAGAACCGTCTTCGCACATACTGCAGCCAAGATATTGCATTCCGCGATTGGTTGTAGTCCATGGCAGGCGCTATAAAAAGTATCCATCTCGAGTGGGAGGAGTTGGTCTGACACAATGCCACCGAGAAGGATTTTACGGTGGCTGGGGCTTAGATAATTCGAATAAAGTTATATATGGCGCGCGCTATACTAAACCTTATATCCAAGGTATCTATCGTATCCATCTAGAGAGCGCGCAGCTGGTCAGACTACACAAGCTATGAGATCATTTGCTGGCTCCTGAGCCCATAAGATATCAATGCCCAGAAGTGCACTGAGCCAAGCCACTCAAAGCTCGCTACTGCCCTGGCAATGTCGACAACCCTGCCAGACCAACCCAAGCTTTCCAATGGCCCATACAAGGCTTGCTTTGATGAGAGTGGCAAAGACGTTACTGACTCCGTTCCCTGGAATGAGCTCGGCAACACCACCTTCGTCCCAATCCCCTCAGTTGTCCCGGCCGCCAAAATCAAACAGCGGTCAACCCTTATGAAGCGTTGCGAGGGATGCCACCCCAGCGCCTCTGCACCCACGTCCAAGACCGATGCGGCCGACAAATGTCTGACTGATAGCTTCAGCGCTGACTCAATTGTGACTACTGCTAATGGTTACAGAGGCTCTCATCGCCCAATTGGTTCTATCCTTGCATCGAGCCCCCATGTTGTTACGCTGCAGTTTCACTGGGTCCCAGACCAAAACTGCCCAGATCAGGCTGTTATGCCAGTCGCCTATTGACGCAACCTCCTCGCCGCTTTCATGATGGCAGCTCAGTCGGCGTTCAGAGCATTATTGGAGTGCCAGATCAAGTCAACCAACCTGATAAAATCTAAATTAATCGTACTACTTGGACTGTAAGTGTGAAACCGTCTAAAATTCAAGAGGGAGCAGTCAAAATAGCATGACTCGTGTCAATACCAAGTTATTTGAACGTACATAGGCTTAGAACTTTGCTCCTCAAGGCAGGCCAGACTCTAGTGAGCCACCCCTGAACGCAGTATCTTCAATCGCAAAGTCAATGTGGCCCTCCAAGGAGACAAAAAAGAGAAGGGGGGGAGGACCGCAACGTCAATATTTAATGTAGAAAACATCACTCACTTGTGTAGTTGTGCCAGGGTCTCGCAGTAGACGCCCTTTCCACATTCCCAATAAACTTGAGTCGACGTGAAGTGTATGGTGCGGCGGGAAAGTGTTCTCTCCTGGAACACCCAGCCGCGTTTATTCAACACACTCTGCTCCACGTCTGCGTGGAAGTCGTCGATTGTCTGGGCTAGATACAAGGGCCTCTGTTGCTTTTATGGTCGCTGACGGGGGCTTATTGGGGGCTTTAAGAATACTGGTTGGACCCCAATCCTCAGATCGACAGAAGTTTCTAAATCAGCATAGCCGGTAAGTTCAGGGAACCTCTGGATGCGAACTTATGCATTCTTTGTTACTGTGGAAGCACCTTGCCTTTGAGAGAGCAAAGGTCAGTTAACATAGTTGGCCTTGAACTTCGTGCAAAGCTTCTGCCGAAGCTCGAGTATCCTGATTTGTAAATCCAGTTTGTTCATCTTGGCGACCTACAGGCTATCTTGTCTTTTGGTGCTGTACAAGAGATTCTAACCGAGACCTTCCGCAAGATTCTAACATCAGATCAGTTGCATTAAGCCCGATATGGGGCGAGAGAGGCACCCAGGCGAATCCAGATACTGGCAACGCTGATTCTCATTGGAAAGGCCGAGCATGTCATCGAATTTTGCCAGAGCTGCCTCTATGATGCAGACTTACCCTTACACAACGAACCAATCTTTAAAGACTGGGAACTACAAGACGCCGAGGCTTTCTGCGAAAGACAGTATTTGTTGCTTGCTCCCACTTTCGATTTCACAACGATGCAACATCATGTGTTCGATCAGAAGCTCCATCTGCCCTTTTTGGACCTACTGGACTGGGGAAACAGCGGGGCTCATGGGGTCATAGCAAAAGTCAAGGTTCATCCTGACCACCAGGTATGGGGTCCGGGCTCGGTTAAGTCCACATACCATACTCAACTCTGTGTTTGAAGGCTTACTCACTTCTCATAAGATTCTGTTCGTCATAGCTCCTGCTATGCTGTCAAGAATTCATTCACTCAAAATCCAGCCACTTCGAACAAGAGAAACAAGCCTTGCTACGGTTCAGTAACCCAAATACAGGGCACAAGAATCTCATCAAACTCCTGGTGTCGTACGAAAAAGGCGCCGAATGCTTCATGATATTCCACTGGGCTAAGCAGAATCTGGTCGAGTTCTGGAAGAATACCACAAGCGTTCGTACGTCACGACAAGATTCGGCTCGGCTCATTCAGCAATGTCAAGGAATTGCGGCAGGCTTGCATAAGGTTCACGAACACAAGTCTTGGTCGCCCATGCATTTTTCCACGAGACCAGTATCTACAAGCAAAGTTCAAAATCGAGGTCGCCGCCACGGGGATATCAAGGCCGAGAACATACTCTTTTTGACGAAACGGGGCCGGAACGAGGGCACCTGGTTATCGCTGACTTTACATTTATGCGCTTCCATTCTTTGGAATCCGTTGATAGTACTGAAGCAAGGAAAGTAGGTTACTCTAAGACTTGCTGTCCCCCAGAAGTCGAAGATGGGCCTGGGATCCGTGTCAATCAAAAATATGATATCTGGACACTAGGCTGCGTCTACCTGGAGTCCATAACGTGGTATTTGCTGGGATATGATGCAATCCGCGAGGATTCGTTCGTGACCTCCAAGGGCGAGTTCCAAAGCTTCAGTACTGTGAGAGTCATTAACGACGATCGGTACTCCGGGTTTCCAAGTGATAAGTTATTCAACGGCAGTGGCGACTCTGGCTTCAAAGTCAAAGACGCCGTCAAAAGTGCGAGCGCAAATCGATTGGCAAATACCACCAATATTTAACTAACATTCTGCAGTGGCTCACAATGCTTCACGGAAGCGAACACTGCTCACAAGCCATGCATGATTTCCTAGATCTGATTGAGAATCACATGCTGGTGCCAAGGCCCAACGACAGGTGGTCGATGGCTCAGGTCCTAAGAGAATTGGGCGATATTTCTTCACGATGCCGGGGCGATGACTATTGCTATCGAGGTGACCCGCGGCCTGGTTGCAGTAAACAAGGTTTCCGCCCATTGATGACCGAAATGGTAAGATATCATTTAGCCAAAGACCAGAACATATACTTACGTCCCATCCAGCCCGAAGGGTTCAACCAGGTTGCCGAGACAAAGACAACATCTCCAGTTTCTAGCTGCTCTACAGGGTATAGATCAAATCCAGACCTCCACACGATCGAGGAAGGTTTTGGTCGACCTGGGTGGCAGGTGAGCGTGGCAAGCCTTTATCCAACTTGAGTAAGGAATCACTTGGCGTACATACTTCCGTGTCACGAAGCAGAAACCAACGGCGAAGAGCTGGCGGTGAAGCCGCGGGCAAGGAAAGGAGAATAACCATTCATGACACTTTTTTTGCACCAAATAAAACTAGGGAGTCGACTACACACCGCGTTATCTGGTCCCCGAAGAGATGGATAAAAGCTCTGAGGAGCAGCATACGCAACGGATTAAAGACCAAACGGAAGGTTGTTGCTTGCTAAGTCGTTGCAAGGAAAGCGTTTTATGCTTACGGACCGAACTCTGAATGATATTCTCTATTTTACATTTGTTCCCTACTTCTTTATTTTGCAATAAGCAGAGATAACTGCCCATCACCCAATCTTAATTCCGCCTCCACTGGCACTGACCACGCAACCTGTGATCCACCGCGCGTCTTCGCTGCAGAGAAGTCCAACCGCATCGGCCACATCTTCAGGCTGTCCGAGCCGCGGTATGCTCTGCGAGGGGAAGAACTCGTCCTTGAACCCCTGCACAGCTTCCGGCCCGCAATCAACAACAGCGTCAGTCTCAGTCAAGCCCACCGAGACGGAGTTGGCCGTGGTGCCGGCCATGAAGGAATACCTCTCGTCCTTGCCGCCAAAGGCCTGCGCCCAGGTCCGACACAGCGACTCGCCCGCCGACTTGCCGGCGGCGTACATGAGCTGCATGCTCCACGGCTGGCGCGACCGGATGGACGAGATGTAGACGATGCGGCTGTTGACTTGGAAGAACTGCCTGCGAACCAACTCTTCGACGATCATGACGGGCGTCTGCACGTTGCCGAGGAGGCTGCGCTGGATGCCGTCCACCTTCATCTCGCCAATAACGTCAGGCATGGGGTCGCCGGCGCAGTTGACGAAGATGTCAACACGGTCGTTGAAGCTCTTGCTAACCTCGTCGGCAATTATCCCGGCGCAACTCTGAGAGAAGATGTCGGCGACGAGGCCTTTGATCTTGAGGCTCGCGGGCCGCGTTCGCGACGTGGCTTCAAAAACCCGGCTGGTGATCTCATCATTGAGGCTTGATGAGATGGCCTCGACGCCCTTGTCGCTGGTGCAGGTCCCGAGGATGGAGCAGCCACGAGATGCGAGGTTAAAGGCGATGGCTCGCCCGATGCCACGGGATGCGCCGCTGATGACGCCGACCTTGTTGACGAGGTCTAGCTCGCGCACGCGAGGCGCCTGTGGCGGTGAGAGCTGGACTGCAGACATGGCGTGTTATTAGCTGCAAAGTATGCGTTGCGAGTCTGCGGTGGGACTGGGTGAGATGGAGCTCAGTTCGCGTCCGTTGTTAATTGTGATTGATCTTTATCATTTCAGGAGTTGCTTGGACTTCGGTAGAGTTCTAACATGCTTAACTTACTTGAGTGCCTCGCTTTCATAATATCAAGAGAATATTAAATAAGTTAAACACTACTTGGGGGCTTAACTAAGCAGGCCGCCGGCCTCTCCTCTTGGTCGGCAAGGCGCGAATCATTGCTAGACAGAGAAGGCCAGTCACCACGGTGTGAGTCACCAGTATTCGAGTCATGATAAAACACGGTTATTTAACTTTATCGAGACTAAGAGTTGAGCAAAGGTTACAACCGGTCGGTTCAAGCTTACCCAAGCTTCACTCTATTGTTCAGGCTGAGGAGTAAACGAAGAACCATGCGTAAACTCTGTTCCCCTGTCAGATTACGAGTCACATTATTCTCTAACTCGTCTAGATCAAGGAGCAGTACAGAGTATTGGCCACCTAAAAGACCGTCCAGTTATATAGGTGTGCTCAATGATGACAAGTTTGACAGCTCATAAAACATGGTCTAGAATGTGGACCATCTGCCATTAAGCCCGGATGAGAGCACAGGATATTATGTTCTACTTTCTAATCCATCTACAGTCACTGCGTCCGTAAAAGGGATTTATAAGTAGAGGAGTCTAATAATGTCGAGCCAAACCAAAAGCGACCGTATGCAGAATATTCAAGCTGGCTCGCATAGACTCAATGATATCCACTGGTCAATAAAGATATTTCCAACCCGTTCAAAACGCTATAATCTTCGGGCTAAAAACGGCGAGCTATCTGAATTTCCATGACGTAGAGTCTAGCGGCAACATATCCTCGTATAACGGTTGCCGAAGAGACGCGGGTGTAATGGAGTCGTGACGAGGTAGTGAAACCGGTGGTTATATAGAGCAAACCAGGCAAAGGAACTAATCAGGCATGGCGTATACCGAATCGCTGGAGTATCTCATCAACATCTCGACCAACTCATAAAGTTGTTACTAGAGCATTCAAGAACCACAAAGTGTCTAGAACACATTCAGCTAAAGGGCCAATCTTGTTGAGTAGTCACAGACGACATGTGCTACGATTCAAACCTTGGCCAAGTACCTGTTTTCCGTGAGGGACATCTGGCTTAGCTGGCTGGCAGACGTGGGGGTTCGAGAATTGAGCGATTTGATGACGGGCTGCACGTCGGCCTTCAGCAACAGGCGCAGTGCCGAGAACACACGTTGTCTAGTAGCATAGGGGACCTCTTTAATCATCCCCACGACTTAGCCGACGGCAGTTGGGCCAATAGAGTCTTCTGGATGCTATTTACCGGCTTCTCCGGACGTGACATACTCTCATAGTTGCGTGGCTCCGTCACAGTCGCCTGTGGCTCACTCTTGCGTAGCAAAACTGTTCTTATCCACGGCATTTGCTCACGTTACCAATTCCAGTCAATAGCCTCACCTTTGCTGGGTTACCCAGGTGGCCTAATAACCCGCAGCGCAGCACGTTGTGTGGTGTAACGTTGCCTCTGTTCTGGAAGCAAGGTAGTAGTGGTATCTCTGGTGGTGATAATGTGTGTGAGTGCACCAGCACCAACGAGTCGCGGGTCCTCGGGGGGACGTTGCTGGCTTTACCAATGCCACACGCAGGCTGTGTGCCAATAATGCTGGTCTGCCTGCACTGCGAGGAAAGGACTAGGACACGCTAATTTACCTCTCGCGTACGACCTGCAGGACCCCTTTAGGTGATTTGACAGCAATTGCTGCATGGGTGGATGCAATGCCCAGGAAGCCAGGTGACGGCGATTAGTCCATCTAGGCCGTACGTTATAAAGCCAAGACTGTTTGGACATGTCATTTTAAAACATATTAATTTTGCAGCTCGGGCTTAAGATTTTTAACGCTGAGTGTTAGACTGGACAACGCACTGAGTTTGAGGTCTTGAAATTTCATGATAACTCTAAGCTTGACTGTTGGTTGTACGTGTTCATGTCCTCAACACATCACCTTTGTCAAGGACTTGAAACCCCCCCCTAGCAGTTCAAGCTCCTACATCGCAAACCTACCTCGCCAAAGATGAGTCCTCGTGTTGGTGCGACCAGATGTCACAATTTGATACTGTGACAAGGAGCACGACATGGAGTCCAACAGTAAGGACAACTAACGAAGTCGCCTCGTTGCCGAACACGAATCCTTGGGCAATCCTCATGCCAATGGTTTGATTCGCCGTAACAGGGACATTGGCTGCAGGGGAACATGTCTGCCCTCTGTGTGAATCAAACACGGAGCGGTATTGCACAACACAACGACAGTCTTTTGCTTTTCCGATACATTGGGGGTCGCTTCAAAGTTCTGCAGTTCATTTCTTTGCCGGTTTTAGGCGTTCACATGCCATTTATACGTAACGGTCCAGCTTTGGAGCTCAGATTCCTACTAATCAGAAGCCGGGCGTTGAATCGCAAGGCAACAAACCAGCGGCTGTTCAATTGCTATAGCGGCGTTCTTGCTAGCGTTGTCCCCATTTGAGATTTAAGAGTGACTATGCTTTTTATCGCCAATGTTATCTATAAGAGCGTCTTATACATGTTTGGACAAGTCACTAATAACGAGGACGTTATTGTCGATGGGGACATCTGATTTGCCGCTTATAGACCCCTCAACTCCTATCACCGGCGTCACCTCGTCCCACGCCTGTATGGGAGTCATTGGTAATCTGCCTCGTGATAGCATTGTCCACCATCACATGATCCCCGTGGATTCGCCTTCTGGGAACCCAGAATAGGTGCAACGCGCCTAACACGGCCACGCCTGCACAGCTGGCCCAAGCAGCTGCGGAACCCGCAACACTATAGATAATGCCGACAAGAGGCGGGGCTACTGTCCGCGCCAGACAGGCACCAGACATGGCCAACCCATTGACTCTTCCTAGTACCTGGGACGATGGTGTGGCGTCCTTGAGCAGGATGAGCGTAACAGGCGCCACTATCATGCCGTAGAAACTCTGCAGAAACAGCGAAAGATAGATGCCACCCGAGATCAGCGGTCGAGGCAGGGCGGAGAGAAAAGGCATCGGAACATATGCCATTGGATACAAGACGATCATCCAGATGAACGAGTGCCAGATACCCACGCGCTCGACAAATATGGGGAAAATAAAAGCCTGTATAAGTAGTCCCAACACGCCGTTGACGGCGAGGTATACGCCGACATCGTGCACCGTGTACCCGAGCCCGCCGCGCAAGTCGAGATGCCCACGCGGGGCTGCGGGCTTGTCGAGGAGGTGCGTGGCGAGCAGGCTACCGGCGGCCATTTGGTGGTACGAGAAGATCAGCAGAGCGACGATGAGCATCATGACGGTGAAGTTGAACGTCTTGCCCTGGAAGCTGGGCGGCTCCGTCGGGGCATGGCGCAGGTCCTCGACCAGCTTGATCGAGTGCACGGTGCCGAAGGAGGAGCGTCGCAGGTCAACAAAGTCGTGCTCTACGGGGAGCGGGAGGCTGGACTCGGCGAACCGAGGACGGGAGCGGCTGGTTGAGGGGGAAATAGCTCTGCGGGAGACGGTGGTACGCTTTTGGGGACGGCGGAGGGGGGTCGTTTCGCTGATGGGCTCGTCGTCATCATTGTCGTCGGCTACGGCTATGGATTCGTCCTCCTGCTCGTCTTGGCTGCTGCTGTCGTTACTGCGGCGGACATTGGTCTCTTCCAGGAAGAAGAAGCCCTGGATCACGGCTATTGCAACCACCGCGACAGATACGAGGTTGGGTAGGAGGTACGGGTAGCGTCCGAACAGCCCGTCTGCGGCGAAGAGCGACGGGTAGAATGTCACAGGCTGGGCGAGGAATCCTCCCATGGCAGAGCCAATGATGCCGCCCAAAGTCCAGATAAACGGTTGCACGGCATAAGCCTTGGCTACAAGTCGAGCAAGTTAGCATCAGCGCGGCTACCCGTTTCTATGCGGGGACTCACGTTCATGTTCTGGCAGCTTGACCATCTCGGCAACCATAGTCTGCATGACTGAGACATTGCCATTGAGGGCGCCGCCGATGAAGCGCGCCAGCAGTGCTACCCAGTACTGCTCAGCGAGCCCAAACATGAGACTCGAGACGCCGACGCCTATGAGCCCGAGCAGCACCACAGGCTTGCGGCCAATGTGGTCCGATAGGATGCCCCAGCCCATCGAGGTCAGCGCCTCGGCCACGGCGTAGGCCGACACCAGCAGTCCCGCGTAGAATGAGGCGTCCTGATCGGCCACGCCCAGGTCTTTGACCATGACGAACGTGTACGCCAGGATCGAGTTGAAGGCGATGGGCTCTGAGAAGCGGCATATTGCTATGAGACGTGCGTGTCAGCGCCCGAAGTGCGGCGGTAGCTTTTCTGTGGTAAACGGCCTACCGAGAACCAGGAGCTGCTGCGTGGGAAACGCATTTGGGTCTTTGTTTGACTTCTTTTTCCCTGGTGACATGGTGTGAGAACTGTTCTTCGCTTGGTGCGGTAGGTATAGGTATAGGAGTAAAGTCAAAGAGAGAGAAACTCTGCTCGCGGGGTAACTTACTGTAGAAACTTGATGGCATTTCCACTTTTCTCTCCACCATGCATCTCTAAACGAGCACAAGATAACTACGGTATTGCTCCTTAAAGTAAGCCGAAGCGATCAACTGGATGTACGGCCCGCAAGCCGACCCCGCCTCCCGCCTAGGAAACTAAATCCGTCAAAACGCACTTTCTGGTGCCGAGGAAGCCTCAGAGCCCGATTCGCCGCCATATTTCTCGCTCAGCGATTGGTCATTATTGAAGCTCCGCACTAGACAAGCATAAAGGCCGGTTGATTCTTTATGTCACACAGCAAAAGACA